>JAJEJO010032209.1:0-11824 GCA_020662805.1 Glaucomys volans
AGGGCTGTAGGACGTGTGAAGGAGGGCTCTAGGATGAGTGCAGGAAGCTGTAGGACATTTGAAGGAGGGCTGTAGTATGTGCACTGAAGGGCTGTAGGACCTATGTAGGAGGGCGATAGGACATGTGTAGGAGGGCTCTAGGACGTTTTTGGGAGGGCTCTAGGACGTGTTTAGGAGGGCTTTATGACGTGTATAGGAGGAATGTAGGACGTGTCAAGTAGGGCTCTAGGTCGTGTGCAAGAGTTCTTTAAAATGTGTGCAAGAGGGCTTTAAGACGTATGCAGGAGGGCTATAGGACGTGTGTAGGAGGGCTCAGGGATGTGTGGACGAGGGCTGAAGGATGTGCTCAGGAGGACTGTAAGCTGTGTGCAGGAGGGTGTAGGATGTGTGCAGGAGAGCTCTAGGATATGTGTAGAAGTGCTGCATTTCGTGTGTAGGAGGGCTCTGGGATGTGTTTAGGAGGGTTCTAGGACGTGCGTAGGAGGGCTGCAGGACTTCTGAGTTCAGACTCTAGGATTGTGTAGAAGGTCTGCAGGATTTGTGAATTAAGGCTCTATGATGTGTGCAGGAGGGATGTAGGATCGGTGAAGGAGGGCTCTAGCACATATGTACGAGTGGGTTATGACATGTGCAGGAGGACTCTAGGACATGTGTAGGAGGGCTCTTGGGTGTGTGTAGGAGGATCTAATATGTGTGCTGGAGGGCTGTAGGACGTGTAAAGGAGAGCTCTAGGATCTGTGTAAGAGTGATCCAGGACATGTGCAGGAGGGCTCTAGGTCGTGTGCAGGAGGGCTGTAGGATGTGTGAAGGAGGGCTCTAGCATGTGTGTACGAGGGCTTTATGGCATGTGCTGGAGGGATATAGGATCTGTGTAGGAGGGCTCTAGGATGTGTGTAGGAGGGATCTAGGATGTTTGCAGAAGGGCTGTCATACATGTTAAGGATGGCTCTAGGACGTGTGTAGGAGGGGTGTAGGTCTTGTGAAGTAGGTCTGTAGGACATGTGCAGGAGGTCTCTAGGTTGTGTGCAAGATGGCTTTAGGACATGTGAAGGAGGGCTCTCTGATGTGTGCAGGAGGGCTCTAGTACCTTTGCAGGAGGTTTGTAGGGCATGTGCCAGAGGGCTCTAGGACGTGTGTAGGAGGGCTCTAGAACATGTGTAGGAGGGCTTTTCACCTTGTGACTGTGGACTGTAGGATGTGTGCAGGAGGGTTCTAGGACGTGTGTAGGATTGTTTTTCGATGTGTCTGAGAGGATCTAGGACGTGTGCAGAAGGGCTGTACCACGTGTGAAGGAGGGCTCTAGTACGAGTTTAGGAGGGTTCTAGGATGTGTGTAGGAGGGCTGCAGGACTTGTGAATTAAGGCTCTAGGACATATGCAGAAGGGATGTAGGACGAGTGAAGGAGAGCTGTAGGACGAGTGCAGGAGAGATCTAGGATGTGTGTGGGAGGGCTCTAATACGTGTTTAGGAGGGATCTAAGAAGTGTGTAGGAGGGCTCAATTCTATGCGTACCAGGGCTGTAGGATTTATGAAGGAGGGCTCAAGGACATGTGTAAGAGTCCTGTTGGTCGTTTGCAGGAGAACTCTAGGATTTGTGCAGGAGAGCTTTAAGTCATGTGCAGGAGGGCTCTAGGACATGTGTCGGAGTGCTCTAGGTTCTTTGCAGAAGGGCTCTATGACGTGTGCAGGAGGGCCCTGTGACATGTGCAGGAGGGCTGAAAGAGGTGTGTAGGCGGTCTGTAGCACGTGTGTAGGAGTGCTCTATTATGTGTTTACGAGGGATCTAAGAAGATTGTAGGAGGGCTCTAAAATGTTTGTAGGAGGGCTGTAGGACGAGCCCTCCTAGAGAATGAGAGCTCTACAATGTGTTGAGGAGGACTCTGGGACATGTGCAGGATATCTGTAGGACGTGTGAAGTGGGGCTGTAGGATGTGTGCCTGATGGCTCTAGTACATGTGCAAGAGTGCTTTAGCATGTGTGCAGAAACACTCTAGGACATGTGAAGGAGGGATCTAGGAAGTGTGTCAAAGGGCTCTAGGATGTGTGTAGGAGGGCTCTATGACATGTGCAGGAGGACGCTAGGACCTGTGTAGGAGGGCAGTTGGTTGTGTGTAGGAGGATCTAGGATGTGTGCAGGAGGGCTGTAGGACGTTGGATGGAGGGCTCTAGGACGAGTGTCGAAGTCCAACAGGACATGTGTAGGAGGGCTGTAGGACATGTTCAGGAGGTCTGTAGTATGTGTGAAGTAGGGCTGTAGGACGGGTGAAGGAGGGTTGTACTACATGTGAAAGAAAGCTGTAAGATGTGTGCAGAAAAACTGTAGGAAGTATGAAGGAGGGCTCTAGGACGTGTGTCGGAGGGCTCAGGGACATGCGTAGGAGGGCTGTAGGACGTGTGCAGGAGGTCTGTAGGACGTGTGCAGGAAGGCTGTCGGACATGTGCAGGAGGGCTGTAGGACATGTGCAGGAGAGCTCTAGGATATGTGTAGGAGTGTTCCAGGACGTGTGTAGGAGGGCTCTAGGATGTTTTTAGGAGGGTTTTAGGACATGCGTAGGAGGGCTGCAAGACTTGTGAAATAAGACTCTAGGTTTATGTAGGAGGTCTGCAGGACTTGTGAATTAAGGCTCTAGGATGTGCGTAGGAGGGCTGCAGTACTTGTGATTTAAGGCTCTAGGACGTGTGCAGGAGGGATGTAGGATGGGTGAAAGAGGGCTCTAGCATGTGTTTACGAGGGCTTTATGACATGTGCAGGAGGACTCTAGGGCCTGTGTAGGAAGGCTCTTGGTTGTGTGTAGGAGGATCTAGGACCTGTGCAGGAGGCTGTAGGACCTGCCAATGAGGGCTCTAGGATATGTGTAGGAGGGCTCTAGGATGTGGGTAGGAGGGCTCTAGGACGTGTTAATGAGGTCTATAATATGTGTGAAGTAGGGCTGTAGGACGTGTGCAGGAGGGCTGTAGTACATGTACAAGAGTTCTGTAGGAAGTGTGCAGAAAGACGGTAGGATGTATGAGGGAGATCTCTAGGATGTGTGAAGGAGGGCTCACGTATGTGTGTTGGAGGGCTCAGGTACGTGTATAGGACTGCAGTAGGACGTGTGCACGAGGGTTCTAGGTCGTGCGTAGGAGTGCTCCAGAATATATGTAGGAGGGCTCTAGGATGTGTGTAGGAGGGTCTAGGACATGCGTAGGAGGGCTGCAGGACTTGTGAATTAAGGATCTAGGACACGTGCAGGAGGTATATAGGACAGGTGAAAGAGGGTTCTAGCATGTGTGTAGGAGGGCTTTATGAAATGTGCAGGAGGACTCTAGGTCCTGTGTAGGAGGGCTCTTGGTAGTTTCTTGGAGGATCTAGGACGTGTGCAGGAGGCTGTAGGACGTGTGAAGGAGGGCTCTAAGACATGTGTAGAAGGGCTCTAGGACATGTGTAGGAGGGCTCTGGGCCATGTGTAGGACGGCTGTTGGACTTTTGAAGGAGGGCTGAATAACGTGTGAATTAGGACTCTAGGACTTGTGCAGGAGGGTTGTAGGATGTGTGAAATTGGGCTCTAGGATTTGTGAAGGAGGGCTCAAGGATGTGAGCAGGAGGTGTGTGTTAATTGTGCAGGCTGGATGTAGAACATGTGTATGAGGGCTATAGGACGTTTGTAGGAGGGTTGTAAGACTTGTGTAGGAGGATTGTAGGACCTTTGCAGGTAGATGGAGGATGTGTGAATGAGGGCTCTAGGACTTGTGGAGGAGTGCTCTGTGACATTTGCAGGAGGAATCTAGGACCATTGCAGGATGGCTCTAAAATGTGTGCAGGGGGGCTCTAGGAAGTTTGTTGGAGGGCTCTGGGACTTTTGTAGGAGGGCTGTAGGATGTGTGTGGGAGGGATATAGAACGTGTGTAGGAGAGCTCTAGCACGTATGTAGGAGGGCTTTATAACGTGTATAGGAGGAATGTAGGACGTGTCAAGTAGGGCTCTAGGTCGTGTGCAAGAGGGCTTTAAGACGTGTGCAAGAGGGCTTTAAGACGTGTGCAGGAGGGCTCTAGGACGTGTGTAGGAGTGCTCCAGTATGTATGTAGGAGGGTTCTAGGATGTGTGTAGAAGGGCTGCAGGACTTCTGTATAAAGACTCTAGGATGTGTGCAGGAGAGATGTTGGACGGGGAAGGAGGGCTCTAGAAGGTGTGTGGGAGTGCTCCAGTACATGTGTAGGAGGGATCTAGGAGTTGTGTAGGAGGGCTCTAGGACGTGTTAAGGAGGTCTGTAGGATGTGTGAAGTAGGGCTGTAGGACGTGTGCAGGAAGGCTTTAGTACATGGGCCAGTGTACTGTAGGATGTGTGCAGAAAGACTGTAGGACTGTGAATTAGATCTCTATTATGTGTGTAGGAAGGCTCAAGGACGTGTGTAGGAGTGCTCAGGAACGTGTGTAGGAGGGCTGTGGGACGTGTGCAGGAGGTCTGTGGGATGTGTGCATGAGGGCTGTAGGACATCTGCAGGAGGGTTCTAGGACATGTGTAGGAG
Organism: Glaucomys volans; assembly: GCA_020662805.1. NCBI lineage: Eukaryota > Metazoa > Chordata > Mammalia > Rodentia > Sciuridae > Glaucomys > Glaucomys volans. The sequence goes on from JAJEJO010032209.1 coordinate 4,507, forward strand.
TGCTCCAGGACGTATGTAGGAGGGCTCTTGGACATGAGTAGGAGGGTCTAGGACATGCATAGCAGGGCTGTAGGACTTGTGAATTAAGGATCTAGGATGTGTGCAGGAGGAATATAGGACCGGTGAGAGAGGGCTCTATAATGTGTGTTCAAGGGCTTTATGACATGTGCATGAAGACTCTAGGACCTGTGTAGGAGGTCTCTTGGTTGTGTGTGGGAGGATCTAGGAAGTGTGCAGGAGGCTGTAGGACGTGCGAAGGAGGGCTCTAGGACATGTTTAGGAGGGCTCTAGGACGTGTGTAGGAGGAATCTGGGACATGTGTAGGAGGGCTGTAGGGCTTTTGAAGGAGTGCTGAAGGACATGCGATGTAGTACTCTAGGACGTGAGCAGAGGGTTGTAGGACGTGTGAAAGAGGGCTCAACGTCTTTTGAAAGACGGCTCAAAGTTGTGAGCAGGAGATATGTGTGAATTGTGCAGGCTGGATATAGGACTTGTGCATGAGGACTGTAGTACGTGTGTGGGAGGGCTTTAGGACGTGTGTAGGAGGGTTGTAGGCCCTTTGCAGGAGGGTGGAGGATGTGTGAAGGAGGGCTATAGGACGTGTGGAGGAGGGCTCTGTGACGGGTGCAGGAGGGATCTAGGATGTTTGCAGGATGGCTGTGAAACTTGTGCAGGAGGGGTCTAGGAAGTGTGTTGGTGGGCTCTGGGACCTGTGTAGCAGGGCTGTAGGTAGCGTAAATGAGGGCTCAAAGATGTGTGCAAGAGGTCTGCGTGAATTGTACAGGAGAGCTGTAGGATGTGAGAAGGAGGGCTCAAGGGTTGTGCAGGAGTGCTCTATGATGAGCGCAGGAGGGGTGTTGGATGTGTGCATGAGGGCTCTAGGACATATGTAGGAGGGCTCTAATATGTGACTAGGAGGGATCTAAGACATGTGTAGGAGGGCTCTAGGACAAATTTAGAAGAGTTGAAGGATATGTGAAGGAGGGCTGTAGGACGTGTGAAGGAGGGCTCTAGGATGAGTGCAGGAGATTGTAGGACATTTCAAGGAGGGCTATAGTATGTGTGCAGGAGGGCTGTAGGACCTATGTAGGAGGGCGATAGGATGTGTTTGGGAGGGGTATAGGATGTGTTTAGGAGGGCTCTAGGACGTTTTTGGAAGGGCTATAGGACGGGTTTAGGAGGGCTTTATGATGTGTATAGGAGGAATGTAGGACGTGGCAAGTATGGCTCTAGGTCGTGTGCAAGAGGGCTTTAAGACGTGTGCTGGAGGGCCCTAGGACGTGTGTTGGAGGGCTCAGGGACGTGTGGAGGCGGTCTGTAGGACGTGTTCATGAGGTCTATAAGACGTGTGCAGGAGGGTGTAGGATGTGTGCAGGAGAGCACTAGGATTTGTGTAGGAGTGCTCAAGGACGTGTGTAGGAGGACTCAAGGATGTGTTTAGAAGGTTTCTATGACGTGCGTAGGAGGGCTGCAGGACTTGTGAATTAAGGCTCTAGGATGTGTGTAGGCGGGATGTAGGATGTGTGAAGGAGGGCTCTAGCACGTGTGTATGAAGGGTTTATCACATGTGCAGTAGGTCGCTAGGACATGTGTCGGAGGGCTCTTGGTTGTGTGTAGGAAGATCTAGGATGTGTACTGGAGGGCTGTAGGACGTGTGAAGGTGCCCTCTAGGATGTGTGTAAGAGTGCTCCAGGACATGTGCAGGAGGGCTCTAGGTCGTGTGCAGGAGGGCTGTAGGACGTTTGAAGGAGGGCGCTAGCATGTGTGTATGAGGGCTTTATGACATGTGCTGGAGGGATCTAGGATCTGTGTTGGAGGGCTCTAGGAAGTGTGTAGGAGAAACATAGGAAGTTTGTGGAAGGGCTGTCAGACATGTTAAGGATGGCTCTAGGACTTGTGAAGGAGGGGTGTAGAACGTGTTCAGGAGTTCTCTAGAACGTGTGTAAGATGGCTGTAGGATGTGTGAAGGACGGCTCTCTGATGTGTGCAGGAGGGCTCTTGGACGTGTTTAGGAGGGCTCTAGAATGTGTGTAGGAGGACTCTAGGACGTGTGTAGGAGGGCTGTAGGACTTGTGAAGGTGGGCTGTAGGTGGTTGCGGGAGGACTCTGAGACATGTGCTGGATGGCTGGAGGACGTGTGAAGGCGGGCTCTCTGATGTGTGCAGGAGGGCTCTAGTACCTTTGCAGGAGGGCTGTAGGATATGTGCAGGAGGGCTCTAGGACGTGTGTAGGAGGGCTCTAGGACATGTGTAGGACGTCTGTATGACTTGTGAAGGAGGGCTTTATGACATGTGCAGGAGTTCTCAAGGATCTGTGTAGGAGGGCTCTTGGTTGTGTGTAGGAGGATGTAGGATGTGTGCAGGAGAGCTGTAGGACGTGTGAAAGAGCGCTCTCGGACATGTGTGGTAGGGCTCTAGTACGTGTGTAGGAGGGCTCTGGGATATGTGTAGGAAAGCTGTAGGACTTTTGAAGGAGGGCTGAAGGACGTGTGAAGTACTACTCTAGGACATGTGCAGGAGGGTTGTAGGACGTGTGAAAGAGGTCTTTTGGTCTTGTGGAGGAGGGCTCAAAGATGTGAGCAGGAGGTATGTGTGAATTGTGCAGGGGGTATGTAGGACGTGTGCATGAGGGCTGTAGCACGTGTGTAGGAGGGCTTTAGGACGTGTGTAGGAGGGTTGTAGGACCTTTGCAGGAGAGTGGAGGATGTGTGAAGGAGGGCTCTACGACGTGTGGAGGAGGTCTCTGTGGCGTGTGCAGGAGGGATCTAGGACGTTTGCAGGATGGCTGTAAAACGTGTGCAGGAGGGCTCTTGGAGTGTGTTGTTGGGCTCTGGGACATGTGTAGGAGTGCTGCAGGAAGCGTAATTGAGGGCTCAAAGATGTGTGCAAGAGGTCTCTGTGTATTGTACAGGATGGCTGTAGGATGTGTGAAGTAGGGCTCAAGGGTTGTGCAGGAGAGCTCTATGATGAGCACAGGAGGGCTGTTGGAAGTGTGCATGAGGGCTGTTCGACGTATGTAGGAGGGTTCTAGTACGTGACTAGGAGGGATCTAAGACATGTGTAGCAGGGCTCTAGGACAATTTAGAAGGGTTGAAGGATATGTGAAGGAGGGCTGTAGGACGTGTGAAGGAGGGATCTAGGATGAGTGCAGGAGGTTGTAGGACATTTGAAGGAGGGCTGTAGTATGTGTGCAGGAAGGCTGTAGGACCTATGTAGGAGGGCGATAGGACGTGTTTGTGAGGGGTATAAGACGTGTTTACGATGGCTCTAGGACATTTTTGGGAGGGCTATAGGACGTGTTTAGGAGGGCTTTATAACGTGTATAGGAGGAATGTAGGACGTGGCAAGTAGGGCTCTAGGTCATGTGCAAGCGGGCTTTAAGATGTGTGCTGGAGGGCCCTAGGACGTGTGTTGGAGGTCTCAGGGACGTGTGGAGGATGTCTGTAGGACGTGTTCATGAGGTCTGTAGGACGTGTGCAGGAGGGTGTAGGATGTGTGCAGGAGAGCACAAGGATTTGTGTAGGAGTGCTCAAGGACGTGTGTAGGAGGTCTCTAGGGCGTGTTTAAGAGGTTTCTAGGAAGTGTGTAGGAGGGCTGCAGTACTTGTGAATTAAGGCTCTAGGATGTGTGTAGGAGGGCACTGGGACATGTGTACTAGGGCTGTAGGACTTTTGAAGGAGGGCTGAAGGACGTGTGAAGTAGGACTCTAGGACATGTGCAGGAGGGTTGTAGGACCTGTGAAAGAGGGCTCTAGGACTTGTGGAGGAGGGCACAAAGATGTGAGCAGGAGGTGTGTGTGAATTGTGCATGGGTATGTAGGACGTGTGCATGAGGGCTGTAGCACGTGTGTAGGAGGACTTTAGGACGTGTGTAGGAGGGTTGTAGGTCACTTAAATGAGGGTCCAAAGATGTGTGCAAGAGGTCTGTGTGAATTGTACCGGAGGGCTGTAGGATTTGTGAAGGAGGGCTCAAGGGTTGTGCAGGAGGACTCTATGATGACTGCAGGAGGGCTGTTGGAAATGTGCATGAGGGCTCTATGACATGTGTAGGAGGGCTCTAGGATGTATGTAGGAGGGCTCTAGTACGTGATTAGGAGAGATCTAAGACATGTGTATGAGGGCTCTAGGACAAACTTAGAAGGGTTGAAGGATATGTGAAGAGGGCTGTAGGATGTGTGAAGGAGGGCTCTAGGATGAGTGCAGTAGGCTGTAGGACATTTGAAGGAGGGTTGTAGTATGTGTGCAAGAGGGATGTAGGACCTGTGTAAGAGGGTGATAGTACGTTTGTAGGAGGGCTCCAGGACGTTTTTGGAAGGGCTATAAATCGTGGGTACTAGGGCTTTATGACGTGTATAGGAGTAATGTAGGATGTGTCAAGTAGGGCTCTAGGTCCTGTGCAAGAGGGCTTTAAGATGTGTGCAAGAGGGTTTTAAGAAGTGTGCAGGAGGGCTCTAGGACCTGTGTAGGAGGCCTCAGGGACATGTGGAGGAGGGCTGTGGGACGTGTTCAGGATGTCTGTAAGACGTGTGCAGGGGGGTGTAGGATGTGTGCAGGAGAGCTCTAAGATATGTGTAGGAGTGCTCCAGGACGTGTGTAGGAGGTCTCTAGGTTGTGTTCAGGAGGGTTCTAGGAGTTGCATAGGAGGGCGGCAGGACTTTGAATTAAGGGTCTAGGATGTGTGCCGGAGGGATGTAGGATGGGTGAAGGAGGGTTCTAGCTCGAGTGTATGAGAGGTTTATGATATGTGCAGAATCACTGTAGTACATTTGTAGGAGGGCTCTTGGTTGTGTGAAGGAGGATTTAGGATGTGTGCTGGAGGGCTGTAAGACGTGTGAAGGAGAGCTCTAGGATGTGTGTAGGAGTGCTCCAGGACATGTGGAGGAGGGCTCTAATTCATGTGCAGGAGGGCTGTAGGATGTGGGAAGGAGGCCTCTAGCACGTGTGTACGAGGGCTTTATGACACGTGCGGGAGGGATCTAGGATCTGTGTAGGAGGGCTCTAGGATGTGTGTAGAAGGGATCTAGGATGATTGAATAAGGGCTGTCAGGCATGTTAATGATGTCTCTAAGACCTGTTTACTAGGGCTCTCTGATGTGTGTAGATGTCTCTAGCACCTTTGCAGGAGGGTTGTAGGACATGTAGAGGAGGGCACTAGTATGTGTGTAGGAGGGCTCCAGGATGTGTGTAGGAGGTCTCAGGGATGTGGGGCGGGCTGTAGGGTGTGTGCAGGAGGACTGTAGGACATGTGCAGGAGGGTTGTAGGGCGTGTGCAGGAGAGCTCTAGGACGTGTGTAGTCGTGCTCCATGATGTGTGTAGAAGGGCTCTAGTATATGTGTAGGAGGGTTCTAGGACGTGCGTTAGAGGGCTGCAGGACTTGTGAATTAAGGCTCTAGGACATGTGCAGAAGGGATGTAAGATGTGTGAAGGAGAGCTGCAGGACGTGTGCAGGAGATCACTAGGACATGTGCAGTAGGGGTCTAGGACGTGTGAAGGAGTGCTCCAGGACGTTTGTAGGAGGGCTCTAGGACATGTGTTGGAGGGTCTAAGACATGCATAGGAGGGCTGCAGGACTTGTGAATTAAGGATCTAGAATTTGTGTAGGAGGGATATAGGACGGGTTAAAGAGGGCTCTAGATGTGTGTACGAGGGCTTTATGACACGTGCGGGAGGGATCTAGGATCTGTGTAGGAGGGTTCTCGGATGTGTGTAGAAGGGATCTAGGATGATTGCAGAAGGGCTGTCAGACAGGTTAAGGATGTCTCTAGGACGTGTTTAGGAGGGCTCTCTGATGTGTGCAGAGGTGTCTAGCACCTTTGCAGGAGGGGTGTAGGACATGTAGAGGAGGGCACTAGGACGTGTGTAGGAGGGCTCCAGGATGTGTGTAGGAGGGATCAGGGATGTGGGGCTGGCTCTAGGGTGTGTGCAGGAGGTCTGTAAGACATGTGCAGGAGGGTTGTAGGACGTGTGCAGGAGAGCTCTAGGACGTGTGTAGTCGTGCTCCAGGATGTGTGTAGGAGGGCTCTAGTATGTGTGTAGGAGGGTTCTAGGACGTGCTTTAGAGGGCTGCAGGACTTGTGAATTAAGGCTCTAGGACATGTGCTGAAGGGATGTAAGACGTGTGAATGAGAGCTGCAAGACGTGTGCAGGAGATCACTAGGATATGTGTGGGAGGGCTCTAATACGTGTTGAGGAGGGATCTAGGAAGTGTGTAGGAGGGCTCAATTACATGTGTACCTGGGCTGTAGGAATTGCGAAGGAGGGCTCAAGGACGTGTGCTAAAGTACTGTAGGTCGTGTTCAGGAGAACTCTAGGATGTGTGCAGGAGAGCTTTATGTCATGTGCAGGAGGGCTCTAAGACGCGGGTAGGAGGGCTCCAGGTCGTTTGCAGAAGGGCTCTATGATGTGTGCACGATGGCTCTTGACATGTGCAGGAGGGCTGAAAGAGGTGTGTAGGCAGTCTGTAGCACGTGTGTAGAAGTGCTCTAGTATGTGTATAGGAGGGATCTAAGATGAGTGTAGTAGGGTGCTAAAACGTGTGTAGGACAGCTGTACAATGTGAATGAGAGCTCGACGTTGTGTTGAGGAGGGTCTGGGACATGTGCAGGAGTTCTGTAGGACGTGTGCAGGAGGGCTGTAAGACGTGTGCAGGAGGGGTCTAGGACGTGTGTAGGAGTGCTCCAGGACGTATGTAGGAGAGCTTTTCGACGTGTGTAGAAGGGTCTAGGACATGCATAGGAGGGATGCTCGGCTTGTGAATTAATGATCTAGAACTTGTGCAGGAGGGATGTAGGACGCGTGAATGAGGGTTCTAAATGTGTGTACGTGGGCTTTATGACATGTGCAGGAGGACTCTAGGATCTGTGTAGGAGTGCTCTTTGTTGTGTGTAGGAGGATCTAGGACGTGTGCAGGAGGGCTGTAGGACTTGTGAAGGAGGGCTCTCGGACATGTGTTGTAGGGCTCTAGGTCGTGTGTAGGAGGATTCTGGGATATGGTTAGGAGGGCTGTAGGACTTTTGAAGGCGGGCTGAAGGACGTGTGAAGTAGGAATCTAGGACGTGTGCAGGAGGTTGTAGGACGAGAGTAAGAGTGCTCTAGGTCTTGTGAAAGAGGAGTCAAAGATTTTAGCAGGAGGTATGTGTGAATTGTGCAGGCCGGATGTAGGACGTGTGCATGAGGTCTGTAGGACGGTGTAGGAGGGCTTTTGAACGTGTGTAGGTGGGTTGTTGGACTTTGCAGGAGAGCTGAGGATGTGTGAAGGAGGGCTCTAGGATGTATGGAAGATGGCTTTATGAAGTGTATAGGAGGAATGTAGGACGTGT
>JAJEJO010032209.1:11834-21970 GCA_020662805.1 Glaucomys volans
CTTTATGACGTGTATAGGAGGAATGTAGCACGTGTCAAGTAGGGCTCTAGGTCATGTGCAAAAGTTGTTTAAGATGTGTGCAAGAGGGCTTTAAGATGTTTGCAGGAGGGCTCTAGGACCTGTGTAGGAGGCCTCAGGGACATGGGGAGGAGGGCTTTGGGACGTGTTCAGGAGTTCTGTAAGACGTGTGCAGGGGGGTGTAGAATGTGTGCAGCAGAGCTGTATTATATGCGTAGGAGTGCTCCAGGACGTGTGTAGGAGGTCTCTAGGATGTGTTTAGGAGGGTTCTAGTACGTGCATAGGAGGGCGTCAGGACATGTGAATTAAGGCTCTAGGATGTGCCGGACGGATATAGGATGGGTGAAGGAGGGCTCTAGCACGAGTGTATGAGAGGTTTATGACATGTGCAGAAGCACTCTAGGACATGTGTAGCAGGGCGCTTGGTTGTGTGAAGGAGGATTTAGGATGTGTGCTGGAGGGCTGTAGGACGTGCGAAGGAGAGCTCTAGGATCTGTGTAGGAGTGCTCCAGGACATGTGCAGGAGGGCTCTAATTCGTGTCCAGGAGGGCTGTAGGATGTGGGAAGGAGGGCTCTAGCATGTGTGTACGAGGGCTTTGTGACATGTGCGGGAGAGATCTGGGATCTGTGTCGGAGGGCTCTAGGATGTGTGTAGAAGGGATCTAGGATGATTGCAGAATGGCTGTCAGACATGATAAGGATGTCTTAGGACGTGTTTAGGGGGGCTCTCTGTTGTGTGCAGAGGTCTCTAGAACCATTGCAGGAGGGTTGTAGTACATGTACAGGAGGGCACTAGGACGTGTGTAGGAGGGCTCCAGGATGAGTGTAGGATGGCTCAGGGATGTGGGGCGGGCTATAGGGTGTGTGCAGAAGGTCTGTAGGACATGTGCAGGAGGGTTGTAGGACGTGTGCAGGAGAGCTCCTGGACGTGTGTAGTCGTGTTCCTGGATGTGTGTAGGAGTGTTCTAGTATGTGTATAGGAGGGATCTAAGATGTGTGTAGTAGGGTGCTAAAACGTGTGTACGTTGGCTGTACAACGTGAATGAGAGCTCTACGATGTGTTGAGGAGAGCTCTGGGCCATGTGCAGGAGGTCTGTAGGACGTGTGCAGGAGGGTTCTAATACGTGTGCAGGAGGGGCCTAGGACGTGTGTAGTCGTGCTCCAGGATGTGTGTAGGAGGGCTCGAGTATGTGTGTAGTACCGTTCTAGGACTTGCGTTAGAGGGCTGCAGGACTTGTGAATTAAGGATCTAGAACTTGTGCAGGAGGGATGTCGGACCCCTGAAAGAGGGCTCTAGATGTGTGTACGTGGGCTTTATGACATGTGCAGGAGCACTCTAGGATCTGTGTAGGACTGCTCTTTGTTGTGTGTAGGAGGATCTAGGACTTGTGCAGGAGGGCTGTAGCACTTGTGAAGGAGGGCTCTAGGATGTGTGTGGTAGTGGTCCTGGTCGTGTGTGGGAGGATTCTAGGTTATGGTTAGGAGGGCTATAGGACGTCTGAAGGAGGGCTGAAGGACGTGTGAAGGAGGACTCTAGGACATGTGCAGGAGGGTTTTAGGACGCCTGAAAGAAGGCTCTAGCATGTGTGTACGAGGGCTTTATGACAGGTGCAGGAGGACTCTAGGGCCTGTGTAGGAGGGCTCTTGGTTGTGTGACGGAGGATCTAGGACGAGTGAAGGAGATTGTAGGATGTGTACTGGATGGCTGTAGGACTTGTGTAGGAGGGCTCTAGGACGTGTGTAGGAGGGCTGTAGGACTTTTGATGGAGGTCTGAAGGACGTTTGAAATAGGATTCTAGGACGTGTGCAGGAGGGTTGTAGGACGTGTGCAGGAGAGCTCTAGGACGTAGGTAGTCGTGGTCCAGGATGTGTGTAGGAGGGCTCTAGTACGTGTGTAGGAGGGTTCTAGGACGTGCGTTAGAGGGCTGCAGGACTTTTGAATTAAGGCTCTAGGACATGTGCAGAAGGGATGTAAGACGTGTGAAGGAGAGCTGCAGGACGTGTGCAGGAGATCACTAGGATGTGTGTGGGAGGGCTCTAATACGTGGTTAGGAGGGATCTAGGAAGTGTGTAGGAGGGCTCAATTACATGTGTACCAGGGCTGTAGGATTTGTGAAGGAGGGCTCAAAGACGTGTGCTAGAGGACTGTAGGTCATGTTCAGGAGAATTCTAGCATGTGTGCAGGAGAGGTTTATGTCATGTGCAGGAAGGCTCTAGGACGTGTTTAGGAGGGCTCCAGGTCGTTTGCAGAAGGGCTCTATGATGTGTGCACTATGGCTCTTGTCATGTGCACAAGGGATGAAAGTTGTGTGTAGGCAGTCTGTAGCACGTGTGTAGGAGTGCTCTAGTATGTGTATAGGAGGGATCGCAGATGTGTGTAGTAGGGTGCTAAAATGTGTGTAGGACGGCTGTACAACCTGAATGAGAGCTCTATGATGTATTGAGGAGGGCTCTGGGACATGTGCAGGAGGTCTGTAGGACGTGTGCAGGAGGGTTCTAAGACGTGTGCAGAAGGGGTCTAGGACGTGTGTAGGAGTGCTCCAGGACGTATGTAGGAGAGCTCTAGGACGTGTCTAGGAGGGTTTAGAACATGCATAGCAGGGCTGCATTACTTGTGAATTAAGAATCTAGAACTTGTGCAGGAGAGATGTAGTACTTGTGAAAGAGGGCTCTAGTTGTGTGTACTTGGGCTTTATGACATGAGCAGGAGCACTCTAGGGCCTGTGTAGGAGAGCTCTTGGTTGTGTGTAGGAGGATATAGGACGTGTGCAGGAGGGCTGTAGGACTTGTGAAAAGGGCTGTAGGACATGTGTAGCAGGACTCTATATCGTTTGTAGGACGATTCTGGGATATGGCTCGGAGGCTGTAGGACTTTTGAAGGAGGGCTGAAGGACGTGTGAATTAGGACTCTAGGACTTGTGAAGGAGGGTTGTAGGACGTGTGAAAGAGTGCTCTAGGTCTTGTGAAGGAGGACTCAAAGATGTGAACAGGAGGTATGTGTGAATTGTGCAGGCCGGATGTAGGATGTGTGAATGAGGGCTGTAGGACGTGTGTAGGAAGGTTGTAGGACCTTTGCAGGGGGGGGGAGGATGTGTGAAGGAGGGCTCTACGATGTGTGCAGGAGCGCTTTATGAAGTATATAGGAGGAATATAGGACGTGTCAAGTAGGGCTCTAGGTTGTTTGCAAGAGGTCTTTAAGACGTGTGCAAAAGGGTTTTAAGAGGTGAGCAGGAGGTCTCTAGGATGTGTATAGGAGGGTTTCAGGGACGTGTATAGGAGGACTGTAGAATGTGTGCAGGTGGTCTGTAGGATGTGCACGTGGGCTGTAGGACATGTGCAGGAGGGGTATAGAACGTGTGTAGGAGTGCTCTAGGATGTTTGTAGGAGGGCTCTAGGACGAGTGTAGGAGGGTCTAGGACCTGCGTAGGAGGGCTGCAGGACTTGTGAATTAAGGGTCTAGGACGTGTGCAGGAGGGATGTAGGACGTCTGAAAGAGGTCTCTAACATGTGTGTACGAGGGCTTAATGACATGTGCAGGAGGACTCTATGGCCTGTGTAGGAGGGCTCTTGGTTGTGTGTCGGAGGATCTAAGACATGTGCATGAGGTTGTAGGACATGTAATGGAGGGCTGTAGGACATGTATAGGAGGGCTCTAGGACGTGTACAGGAGGGCTGTAGGACTTTTGATGGAGTTCTGAAGGACTGTGAAGTAGGACTCTAGGAAGTGTGCAGGATGGTTGTAGGACATGTGAAAGAGGGCTCTAGTTCTTGTGATGGAGGACTCAAAGATGTGAGCAGGAGGTATGTGTGAATTGTGCAGGCCGGATGTAGGACGTGTGCATGAGGGCTGTAGGACGTGTGTAGGAGGGCTTTAGGACGTTTGTAGGAGGGTTGTAGGAACTTTGCAGGAGGGTGGAGGACGTGTGAAGGAGGGCTCTGTGATGTGTGCAGGAGGAATCTGGGACGTTTGCAGGATGGCTGTAAAACGTGTGCAGGAGGGCTCTAGGAAGTGGGTAGGAGGGCTCTAGGACATGTGTAGGAGGGCTCTAGGACATGTGTAGCAGGGCTCTGGGACATGTGTAGGAGGGCTGTAGGATGTGTGTGGGAGGGCTCTAGGATGTTTTTCGGAGGGCTATAGGACCTGTTTAGGTGGGATTTATGACGTTTATAGAAGGAATGTAGCTCGTGTCAAGTAGGGCTCTAGGTCATGTGCAAGAGGGCTTTAAGACGTGTGCAAGAGGGCTTTAAGATGTGTGCAGGAGGGCTCTAGGTCCTGTGTAGGAGGCCTCAGGGACATGAGGAGGAGGGCTGTGGGACGTGTTCAGGAGGTGTGTAAGACGTGTGCAGGAGAGCTGTAAGATATGTGTAGGTGTGCTCCAGGACGTGTGTAGGAGGTCTCTAGGATGTCTTCAGGAGGGTTCTAGGATGTGCGTAGGAAGGCGGCAGGACTTGTGAATTAAGGCTCTAGGATGTGTGCCGGAGGGATGTAGGATGCGTGAAGGAGGGCTATAGCACGTGTGTATGAGAGGTTTATGACATGTGCAGAAGCACTCTAGGACATGTGTAGGAGGGCTCTTGGTTGTGTGAAGGAGGATTTAGGATGTGTGCTGGAGGGCTGTAGGACGTGTGAAGGAGAGCACTAGGATGTGTGTAGGAGTGCTCCAGGACATGGGCAGGAGGGCTCTAATTCGTGTGCAGGAGGGCTGTAGGACGTGGGAAGGAGGCCTCTACCACGTGTGTAGGAGGGCTTTATGACCCGTGCGGGAGGGATCTAGGATCTGTGAAGGAGGGCTCTAGGACGTGTGTAGAAGGGATCTAGGATGATTACAGAAGGGCTGTCAGACATGTTAAGGATGTCTCTAGGACGTGTTTAGGAGGGCTCTCTGATGTGCGCAGATGTCTCTAGCACCTTTGCAGGAGGGTTGTAGGACATGTACAGGAGGGCACTAGGACGTGTGTAGGAGGGCTCCAGGATGTGTGTAGGAGGGCTCAGGGATGTGGGGCGGGCTGTAGGGTGTGTGCAGGAGGTCTATAGGACATGTGCAGGAGGGTTGTAGGACGTGTGCAGGAGAGCTCTACGACGTGTGTCGTCGTGCTCCATGATGTGTGTAGGAGGGCTCTAGTATGTGTGTAGGAGGTTTCTGGGACCTGCGTTAGAGGGCTGCAGGACTTGTGAATTAAGGCTCTAGGACATGTGCAGAAGGGATGTAAGACCTGTGAAGGAGAGCTGCAGGACGTGTGCAGGAGATCACTAGGATGTGTGTGGGAGGGCTCTAATACGTGTTTAGGAGGGATCTAGGAATTGTGTAAAAGGGCTCATTTACATGTGTACCAGGGCTGTAGGATTTGTGAAGGAGGGCTCAAGGACGTGTGCTAGAGGACTGTAGGTCATGTTCAGGAGAACTCTAGGATGTGGGCAGGAGAGCTTTATGTCATGTGCAGGAGGCCTCTAGGACGTGTGTAGGAGGGCTCCAGGTCGTTTACAGAAGGGCTCTATGATGTGTGCACGATGGCTCTTGACCTGTGCAGGAGGGCTGCAAGAGGTGTGTAGGCGGTCTGTAGCACATGTGTAGGAGTGCTCTAGTATGTGTAGAGGAGGGATCTAAGATGTGTGTCGTAGGGTGCTAAAACGTGGGTAGGACGGCTGTACAACGTGAATGAGAGCTCTATGATGTGTTGAGGAGGGCTCTGGGACATGTGCAAGAGGTCTGTAGGACGTATGCAGGAGGGTTCTAAGACGTGTGCAGGAGGGGTCTAGGACGTGTGTAGGAGTTCTCCAGGATGTATGTAGGAGAGATCTAGGACGTGTGTAGGAGGGTCTAGGACATGCATAGGAGGACTGCAGGACTTGTGAATTAAGGATCTAGAACTTGTGCAGGAGGGATGTAGGACGGGTGAAAGAGGGCTCTAGATGTGTGTACGTGGGCTTTATGACATGTGCAGGAGGACTCTAGGATCTGTGTAGGAGTGCTCTTTGTTGTGTTTAGGATGATCAAGGACGTGTGCAGGAGGGCTGTAGGTGTTGGGAAGGAGGGCTCTAGGACATGTGTGGTAGGGCTCAAGTTCGAGTGTAGGAGGATTCTGGGATATGGTTAGGAGGGCTGTAGGACTTTTGAAGGACTGCCGAAGGAAGTGTGAAGTAGGACTATAGGACGTGTGCAGGAGGGTTGTAGGACGTGAGAAACAGTGCTCTAGGTCTTCTGAAGGAGGACTCAAAGATGTGAGCAGGAGGTATGTGTGAATTGTGCAGGCCGGATGTAGGACGTGTGCATGAGGGCTGTAGGACTTGTGTAGGAGGGCTTTTGAACGTGTGTAGGAGGGTTGTAGGACTTCGCAGGAGAGTGGAGGATGTGTGAAGGAGGGCTCTAGGATGTGTGGAGCAGGGCATTATGAAGTGTATTGGAGTAATGTAGGACGTGTCAAGTAGGGCTCTAGGTTGTTTGCAAGAGGGCTTTAAGACGTGTGCAAGAGGGTTTTAAGACGTGTGCAGGAGTACTCTAGGATGTGTGTAGGAGGGCTCAGGGACATGTATAGAAGGACTGTAGAATGTGTGCAGGAATTTGTAGGATGTGCACAAGGGCTGTAGGACATGTTTAGGAGGGGTCTAGGACGTGTGTAGGAGTGCTCCAGGACGTTTGTAGGAGGGCTCTAGGATGTGTGTAGGAGGGTCTAGGACATGCGTAGGAGGCCTGCAGGACTTGTAAATTAAGGGTCTAGGACGTGTGTAGGAGGGATGTAGGACGGCTGAAAGAGGGCTCTAGCATGTGTGTACCAGGGCTTTATGACATGTGCAGGAGGACTCTAGGGTCTGTGAAGGAGGGCTCTTGGTTTTGTGTCGGAGGATCTAGGACGTGTGCAGGAGGTTGTAGGACGTGTAATGGAGGGCTGTAGGACATGCGTAGGAGGGCTCTAGGATGTGTGTAGGAGGGCTGTAGGACTTTTGATGGAGGGCTGAAAGACGTGTGAAGTAGGACTCTAGGACGTGTGCAGGAGGTTTGTAGGATGTTGAAAGAGGGCTCTAGGTCTTGTGAAGGAGGACTCAAAGATGTGAGCAGGAGGCATGTGTGAATTGTTCAGGCCGGATGTAGGACGTGTGCATGAGGGCTGTAGGACGTGTGTAGGAGGGCTTTAGGACGTGTGTAGGAGGGTTGTAGGACCTTTGCAGGAGGGTGGAGGATGTGTGAAGGAGGGCTCTTGAAGGTTAGGAGGAGGGCTCTGTGACGTGTGCAGGAGTGATCTAGGACGTTTGCAGGATGGCTGTAAAACCTGTGTAGGAGGGCTGTAGGAAGAGGGTTGGAGGGCAGTAGGACATGTGTAGGAGGGCTCTAGGACATGTGTAGGAGGGCTCTGTGACATGTGTAGGAGGGCTGTAGTATGTGTGTAGGAGGGCTCTACGATGTTTTTCGGAGGGCTATAGGACGTGTGTACGAGGGCTTTATGACGTGTATAGGAGGAATGTAGCACGTGTCAAGTAGGGCTCTAGGTCATGTGCAAGAGGGCTTTAAGATGTTTGCAGGAGGGCTCTAGGACCATGTAGGAGGCCTCAGGGACATGTGGAGGAGGGCTCTGGGACGTGTTCAGGACCTCTGTAATACGTGTGCAAGGAGGTGTAGGATGTGTGCAGGAGAGCTGTAGGATATGTGTAGGAGTGCTCCAGGACGTGTGTAGGAGGTCTCTAGGATTTGTTTAGGAGGGTTCTAGGACGTGCATCGGAGTGCAGCAGGACTTTTGAATTTAGGCTCTAGGATGTATGCCGGAAGGATGTAGGATGGGTGAAGGAGGGCTCTAGCACGAGTGTATGAGAGGTTTATGACATGTGCAGAAGCACTCTAGGACGTGTGTAGGAGGGATCTTGGTTGTGTGAAGGAGGATTTAGGATGTGTGCTGCAGGGCTGTAGGACTTGTGAAGGAGGGCTCTAGGACATGTGTGGTAGGGCTCTATGTCGTGTGTAGGAGGGCTGAAGGACATGTGAAGTAGGAATCTAGGACGTGTGCCGGAGGGGTGTACGACCTGTGAAAGAGTGCTCTAGGTCTTCTGAAGTAGGACTCAAAGACGTGAGCAGAAAGTACGTGTGAATTGTGCAGGCCGGATGTAGGACGTGTGCATGAGGGCAGTAGGATGTGTGTAGGAGGGCTTTTGAACGTGTGTAGGAGGGTTGTAGGAGTTTGCAGGAGAGTGGAGGATGTGTGAAGGAGGGCTTTAGGATGTGTGGAGGAGGGCATTATGAAGTGTTTAGGAGGAATGTAGGGCGTGTCAAGTAGGCTCTAGGTTGTTTGCAAGAGGGCTTTAAGACTTGTACAAGAGGGTTTTAAGACGTGTGCAGGAGGGCTCTAGGGTGTGTGTAGGAGGGCTCAGGGACGTCTATAGGAGGACTGTAGAATGTGTGCACGAGGTCTGTAGGATGTGCACGAGGGATGGAGGACATGTGCAGCAGGGGTCTAGGATGTGTGTAGGAGTGCTCCAGGACGTTTGTAGGAGGGCTCTACGACATGTTAGGAGGGTCCAGGACATGCGTAGGAGGGCTGCAGGACTTGTGAATTAAGGGTCTAGGATGTGTGCAGGAGGGATGTAGGATGGCTGAAAGAGGGCTCTAGCATGTGTGTACGAGGGCTTTATGACATGTGCAGGAGGACTCTAGGGACTGTGTAGGAGGGCTCTTGGTTGTGTGTCTGAGGATCTAGGACGTGTGCAGGAGGTTGTAGGACGTGTACTGGAGGGCTGTAGGACATGGTTGGGGGCTCTAGGACATGTGTAGGAGGGCTGTAGGACTTTTGATGGAGGGCTGAAAGACGTGTTTAGTAGGACTCTAGGACGTGTGCAGGAGGGTTGTAGGATGTGTGAAAGTGGGCTCTAGGTCTTGTGAAGGAGGACTCAAAGATGTGAGCAGGAGATATGTGGGAATTGTGCAGGCCGGATGTAGGACGTGTGCATGAGGGCTGTAGGACGTGTGTAGGATGGCTTTAGGATGTGTGTAGGAGGGTTGTAGGACCTTTGCAGGAGGGTGGAGGATGTGTGATGGAGGGCTCTGTGACGTGTGCAGCAGGGATCTAAGACGTTTGCAGGATGGCTGTAAAACGTGTGCAGGAGGGCTCTAGGAAGTTGGTTGGAGGGCTCTAGCACATGTTTAGGAGGCATCTAGGACATGTCTAGGAGGGCTCTGGCACATGTGTAGGAGGGCTGTAGGATGTGTTTAGGAGGGCTCTTGGATGTTTTTCGGAGGGCTATAGGACGTGTGTAGGAGGGCTTTATGACATGTATAGGAGGAATGTAGCACGTGTCAAGTTGGGCTCTAGGTCATATGCAAGAGGGCTTTAAGACGTGTGCAAGAGGGCTTTAAGGTGGTTGCAGGAGGGCTCTAGGACCTGTGTAGGAGGTCTCTAGGATGTGTTTAGGAGGGTTCTAGGACGTGCGTAGGAGGGCGGCAAGTCTTGTGAATTAAGGCTTTAGGATGTGTGCCGGAGGGATGTAGGATGGGTGAAGGAGTGCTCTAGCACGAGTGTATGAGAGGTTTATGACATGTGCAGAAGCACTCTAGGACATGTGTAGGAGGGCTCTTGTTTGTGTGAAGGAGGATTTATGATGTGTGCTGGAGGGCTGTAGGACGTGTGAAGGAGATCTCTAGGATGTGTGTAGGAGTGCTCCAGGACATGTGCAGGAGGGCTCTAATTCGTGTGCAGAAAGGCTGTAGGACGTGGGAAGGAGGCCTCTAGCACGTGTGTACGAGGTCTTTATGACACGTTCGGGAGGGATCTAGGATCTGTGTAGGAGGGCTCTAGGATATGCGTAGAAGGGATTAAGGATGATTGTAGAAGGGCTGTCAGACATGTTAAGGATGTCTCTGGGAGGTTCTTAGGAGGGCTCTCTGATGTGTGCAGTGGTCTCTAGCACCTTTGCATGAGGTTTGTAGGACATGTACAGGAGGGCACTAGGATGTGTGTAGGAGCGCTCCAGGATGTGTGTAGGAGGGCTCAGGGATGTGGAGCATGATGTAGGGTGTGTGCAGGAGGTCTGTAGGACATGTGCAGGAGGGTTGTAGGACGTGTGCAGGAGAGCTGTAGGATGTGTGTAGGATTTCTGTAGTATGTGTGTAGGAGGGTTCTAGGATGTGCGTTAGAGC
>JAJEJO010032210.1:0-10448 GCA_020662805.1 Glaucomys volans
AGGTTCCGTTCAGGTAACTGATGAATTACCTTACAGTTGAATGTCAGTGTATGGAGTACCTCGCTTTTTCTTTGGTTTTCATTGTTTCTTGCCAAATAGCAAATCATAATGAATGCTTTGCATGAAAATGTATGTCTTTTCTTCCAGCACACCAGTAGGCCACTGCCCATGCAGACAACCTGGAAGAGTTCTGTCCTGGGCCATGTGACGGAGAGCCAGCCACCTGTCACAGGCACTAAAGAGACACCCATCCTCCCTACAGCACGACCCTTCCAAAGAAATGCACTTGATTTCTACTCCATTCCTGTGCCCAGGAAAGGACAGGAAGTAGTCATCCCTGGCACCAGTCAGCCATGACTAAGGCTGTCTGGCCAGAACACTGCCCTCCAAGTGAAGGGAGCAGAAGGAAAGCCCGAGGGTGTCTCCCATAATGTTGCCCAGCCTGCCTCTAAAAGGCATGTTGTGAGCCAGGTGCTCAGTACCCAATCCACTGCCAGGTGCCCTGATGTGAGAAAAAAGCCCTGCCTGCAGCCTAGAGCATGGAGAGCAGGCCAGGTGCCCACACCCAGCATGAGGACCCCAGCCAAGAGTCATGCCCAGGATTCTGCCAAGAGAAGTCAGAATGCCCCAAAGAAACTTAAACTCAGCCCCAGCCTCACTCCACAGAGAAGCACTGGCAGTCTAGGCTTTGACCTTTGCATGTCTCTGCAATCTCTGCCAGATAGAAGCAGACTCACAATCCAAGTGACACCCCAAGTGACCAAGAAAACTCCACCCCAGGGTTCTGGGATGGATCTTCACCCTCCATGGAAAAGCCCTGTCCTGAATCTTGCCCCACCCTGCTCCAAGTCCAGTCCTCCAGCAGCCAGCGGTGTTCCACGACAGCCCCTCAGAATGGTCTTCAGGAGACTGCACCATGACTGTTGGAGCTCCAGGTTCATTACAGTTCCCTCTGTCTCCACCCCTACAGAGCCCAATGCCCCTGCTGCAAGTGCTTCCTTTCTTGACAAGTCTGAGGGATGGAGCTCCAATATGCCGGTGAGTTGCCTCTATGAAAATCTTCAGGTATCCTCCTCCTCTGAGGACAGTGACAAGGAGTGAGGCTCTCCATGGCAGGGCAGACTCCCCTTCTAGTCTCAAGTGACTTGGAGGGCACTGTGGGACTGAGGAAACAAAGGTGCAGGAAGCATGTACACGTGGGTCATAGGAATTTCCTCATTGTGGGTCCTCCTAACTCGGACTCCATACAGGGCTGGGACAGACACAGATATTGGCTCTGAATTATGGAAGCTTTGGATGGGGTTTCCAATGTGACCTCTGAAATAGGCTCTGAAGGATTTCATAGAATTTCCATGGAGTGGAAAATGGAATGGATATGCACATTTGTATATTGAAGAAGAGTGTAATTTGGAGGCTCAGTGACTCTCTGTTGCCCTATGATTGAATTCATGGCAACCCTGGTTGATCACTGGGACCTCTCTCTTTGAATCAGTGTCCTGACTGTGGACGGGAGGGCTTAACTGTAGAGTATGTCAATGGAAACCATTGTGGACGGTTTCCTTGGCCTTACTTATCAAGTTTGTTTACTTTCTTGGCAAACATGTCCTTCAAATTCATTGTAATCCTAATAAAATTATCCCCATGATTTTTTGTGTCTCTTGCTTGAGTACTTAGCTGTGCAAATCCTTTCAAACCCATTAAAGTACAAAAAGTACTTTTAAACCCCATTTTTATTCATCAATTTCTGAAAACACCAGTAATGTTTTAGGTATACCACCCTATGGAACTTAAGGAGGTAAGACTACTTGATGTTATATTGAACAGCTAGTGTCTCACCTTTTGAGATCAATCAGCTGTCTCCAACAAACACATCCATGACTAATCCCATACATGTCAAATCGAAATTACTTATTTCTAAAAAACAAGATATCCGAGAAATGTGTTGGACAGCACCAACTATTTCTTCCCTCTTGACGAAAAATCTAGAAACAATGGAAATTAGATTTTGGGATAGACAGTAATATTGCCCTAGTCTGTGTCTACCTAGAGAAACTTGTTGAGTTAGCAACCTTTAGAGACAACCTTTCTTTTATCTGTTTGCCAACTTTAAACTGAACCTTTCAATTCATGTCAACGTAAGCTATTTCAAAACATTTACTTGACAGTTTAATATATGCGCTCGTGTCAATGTTGGTACCAACTGTATGGAGATGTGACAACACACCTGTGTACAGGCACATAAAAAAGAAAGACAGAAAGGCCTCGTAGCTTATTTTCTAAAACCCATTAAATTGAGCTTTAACCCTTGCATATTGGCCTCTGAATGAAGAAGAGCATTGAAAAGGCCTTAGAGTTGGATAAATTAGGTCTGAACAAAAATGTAACCTGGGCTCACGGGGTCAAAAGTTTAACCTGGTCTCACCTCATCAACATGATGAACATAAAAAGTCAAATTTCAAAAGCCTCTGTGGCTCCTTCCTGATGTCTTCCTGTTCACCAGAGATACAAGGAATTCAGAGAATATAGACTGAGTTACGCCCCAACGCTCCCTGAAGGGGTTTCCAGGAGAGGCAGCAAGGGAGCTTGCTCCCATTGCTCTCCCTGGGAAAGCACACTCAGTTTGGGGTCTTGTTCTATACCAGTTTTTCAGGTCTCTTGGATGGCAGCTATCCCAATTTCCACCTGGTATTTTGGAGAACTAAGACCAATAATTGGGAGCTCCTGTTGGCAACAGTTAACATTTTAATGGAAGCTTTAGTGAACATGGTTAAAATCATTTTGACCATTTTCTCTCTAAATTGGAATAAAAGACATTTGGTAAGGATGTTTAGTCTTCAAGAAGAAAATTTGGTGGTATCCTGAGGGGGACATCTGATCATGAACGTTGGCCAATCTCCCACAGTGAATTTAGGGAGAGGAAAGATGTCACATCAGGTCATGTAGTCAGTTGCCCCTCTCTGGAATTCCTGGAAATTGGTCAATATGCATTGAAGAGAAGTGCATGATGAACATGAGGGAGACCGACTCATGTCCACAATGAAGGGCAGCCAAAATAAGTGAAAAAGTTGAAGAAGCACAGAACGGATAGGATGCCAAAGACAATGAGAAGTGGCCACTCCTGATTCCTGACATGAGGGCCTGGCCACCGACTTGCCACAGTTTGGAACTTGGAAAGTAATGCTGTGCCCAGTCGTCCTCATTTCCCCAGATAAGGACCACTGGAAACAGACTTACTGGTGGCCCCTTGGGCACAGAAACAGGTGTCTCTCAGACAATTGAGTTCACTCCTGGGGCAGGGCTCCACACAACTTGACAGCCTGGGGCAAGGAACTCCTCTCAGAGGCCTTCCCCTAGGAGCAACAGCTTTTGTGGCCTCTTTCCACCCAGGTAAGTGGTTAGACGTGTTATCCCCCTGGCAGCAAGGTACTCCCTGGGGCCTCTAACTATTATATGGCACAACTTAAGAACAGATGTGTCACCACTGAAAATTGCAAATTTGAGAATTGTATTAGCTGGCTGACTGTCTCACACAACAGCCCAGGAATGGGGCTGGGGAGATCAGCCCCGACCATAGTGTTGTAGGGGATTTTATACCCTAAGTCAGCACATCAAACATAAGTGTATGATCCTACGATTTAAAATTACAAAATAAACTTTTATGATCTAATATCATTAGTAGAAGTGGGAAGTGGGCCAAAATGACCTTCCTTCAGTCCAAATTTAGAAGTTATTCCAACATCTCCAGAAATCACTGTTGACATGACAGTTGACATTGTACATTGCTTGGGAGAAATGAGAATCAGAAAAAGCACAATTTTTGTTATCAAGGAATTGCCATTCTGTGTTGCCAAGCATGTCATGCTAAGCAGCTATGGATGGGTACCGAAGCGGTTTGCTCCCATGGGAGAAATTTCCTAGGTAACACGATGTCTCAAAGTAAAATGGAGTCTGATGAGACATGGCCCATGCAGCCTGGCCTATAATATTTCCATGGCACCAATATGTCAGTCCATCACACAGGGAAATATAAACAGCTAGAATCTTCCCTAGAAACTGAGAGTCTGACACGCCTCGAAACATAAGGATGTATATCCAACATGTAATCTAATTATTGAAATCCTTCATTTTAAGTAAGGCTTCCTTGGTTAGAATGTCAGGACAACAATAGTTGAGAGAAAAGGAGGCAAACTTAGCAAATCTCAAGTGGCATTTGGAGTGTCTTGCCGTTTCCATCTTCCTAAGGCCTCAAAGACATTCCACCTGATGAATTTGAACATGGTCCAAAAAAGGGTTTGCCACAGAAAGATTGACAAAGCGGTCTAGGGAAGCAGCAAGGATGTAGGAACGAATGATTGGCCAGTCAGGTACAGTGATTAGAGTCGTGTGATGGGCAAGTGTGAGTCATCTATTGATAGGTATTGCCCCTGGAAGATTCTGTTGGTTTCAGTAGCTGATATTTTGGATCACCTGACTCCAGGGCAGAATAAAAGTCTAGGGCACTGACCCGCCCCCACCCGTCCTTCCCCTGGCATCCTGGAGGCTGCATCTACTCCTGTACTGTGTGTCCAGCAGCCACCTGTCTGACCACCTTCTTGGAGAAAAGAGCAGAACAGTGGGAAAATCTCAGGTTGGTTTCCTTTTTCAGGACTTCTTCTGACACTTGCTGGCAAGTTAATAGATTGCAGACAAAGGAATATGGGAGGTTTCAGTGCTTGGCTAAGCACTGTTTCATTTTCAATTGTATGCCTTTCTACTGAGGAAGGGAAAACACATCTTGGATAAAAACCTGATGGATTTGGGGATGTTCGTCTTGTCTCCACTGCTTTGTCTAATTGGTTAATGTTCTTTATAGGTCTTCTGGTGGAATTTGTGGGTCTTCTTCATTACAGGATCCTGTCCTCAGCAAACAGGGCCAATCTGGGTTCTCCTTCCCCATTTGCTCCTACTCAGAGGGCTTAGTTTCCATCTTTGGCCTGATTTTCCTGCCTACAGTTTCAAGATTTATGTTGAAGAGGAGTATTCAAAATGGGAATGCTGGTCCTCTTGCTGTGTTTAGAGAAAATGCTCTTGGTTCATCCCCGTTGTTTAGAGAAAATGCTCTTGGTTCATCCCCGTTCTGGATGATGTTGCCCTTGGGTTTGTGTGATAGAGCCTTTGGGCTGCTGAGGTCAGTTCACATTCTCCCTAGACTTTTTGGTGTTGTAAACAGACGTGGGTGCTGGACTCTGGCTATTGTTTTGGGGGCATGTAAGGGGATCCTTGACCTGCTGTCTATTGTGTGCAGAAATACATTTATTGATTTTATTTTGTCAAACGAAACTTCCATTCCCAGGTAAAAAATCTAATGTGATCACTGTACTATCTACAAAACATGTTTTTGAATGCAGCTAGATTTCCTATGAAATTACACATCTATTTTCAGAGAGGAGATTGGTCTGCAGTGTATTTCCTTGGGCTTTCTAATCTCATTCAATCATTTTCTCTTTTCCAATTTTTATTTTTCTATTTTTGGTCCTGGGGGTTGAACCAAGGGCACTCAACCCCTGAGCCACATCCCCAGCCCGATTTTGTATTTTAGTTAGAGGCAGGGTCTCACTGAGTTGCTTATGGTCTTGCTAAGTTGCTGAGTTTGCCTTGGAACTCATGATCCTCCTGTCTCAGCACTCAAGTGCTGGGATTATATGCCAGCACCACCGTGCCCGGCTATTTAATTATCTTTTCTAAAATATTGTCAATGTTTCATCGATCACTCTTCCTTGTGTCCCTCTCTCATTTGGGCTGTGACATTTATTACCTCCTTCTGCCTCTGATTTTCTGTTTCATACATTCCTCCTTTCACTGTGAACAAAGGAGATCAGTAATTTGGGACTCCTGATTTCTTTCTACAAATTAGGCAGCTCAGTAATGGACTGCTCTACACTGCTCTTGGTGTAAGCCCACAAGTTTGAATTCCCCCCTTTTGATTTTCCTCTCCTTGAAGCAATTTGTAAAATTCATTCCTCTCACGTTTCAGAGTCTCAGAACTTGTCAAAGGGGAGTCATTCCATTTTGACATAGTCGATAATTTCCAGTGTTTTCCTTGCTGCTGATTGCAGTTTCATCCCATTGTCATCAGAAAAGGTGAAGGATACTCCTTTAAGTATTTTGTAAGGGTTGGATGTCCATGTCATCCCTCAAATTACCCAGGGACTCTTAAAGCCAAATTATCTCATTTCTTCACATATAGGACACACATATGCATTCCTAATTTATTAAATTGGACCTAAAATTGGGGAACTAATAGAAGGCACCAAATAGAATCCACACCATCTCCTTTGAATCCCCAAGGTTACATGGACAGGATCTGTGTCAATTCATTCATGAAAATCATGTCTGGTGATATTAAATATACCAATGAATATCTTGAAAGGGAAACTACTCTGATCATACTTTTCAAGAATGTGTGTACAGGGCTAAAATTCAGTCTTTCTTGTGACCAGGATTATTTCATCCTTGTGGGGAAACAAAGTTTTTCCTGCCTCTAATGCACTGTGTTATGAAGGAAAGGAGCATGTTCTCCAGAATCAGTCACTCACTACAAATCTAAACTAAGCAACCACCTATGATAGGTCAGCTCCATAGCAAGGTCTGATGCTAGGGCCGGGTACCTGTACCTGAGGAGGAAGACGCATGTGAGAAGGGAACATCACACTCTGGGAACCAGTTAGCCCTCTGTGGTTGTGGGGTGCGCACAACACCACAATGTAAAAAAGGTCGAAAGGGCATACCATTTCTCCATGCTTATGAATGTATTCTCATCTCTATGACTCACGGAATCCAAATCTCAGCCTCTGAGGGAGAAGCACCTGACACCAGGAACATGAAGTGGTGGGCAGGTTGTTCCTCACAGCCACCAACCCGTGGACTCATTCAAACCCAGAATGAGAAATATCAGCATAGGGGAGCTGTGGGGCACAAGATTCCCCAGGCAGAGAAGGAGGATCCCCGGGTAAGTGAAGGTCTGGGTAACCAGGGAGAAAGGGGCAGCGTGGGTCAGATTTTGGCTATGATATCACCAATTTGGCCACTACAACTCAATTCTGTTACAACCCACGAAAGCCTGGCCGGGGACATGCTCAAAGGTAAATTAGCCCCTTCCTATGTTGTGACAAGATATCTTCCTTCCATATACAGAACCTGGACACCCACGTCCTTTTACTTGTCTTGACAATTGCCTCAGCATCGCCACCTTTGGAACATTCCAATCTTCTTTCTGAGGCTTTCATGTAACAGCTGCTATCCAAAGAATGCCAGAAGTCTTAGCCATCCTACAAGTTCCTAGTGCACAGGCCTGAGTCTCTAATCTAAATCAAAGCTTAACTCAGTCTTGAAAATCTATCTTAACCTCGACACTATAGAGCTGGTTGTGGTTGTGCAGACCCATGACAACTTGGCTTCTTGCACCCACAGTTGAAATGCAAGGACTGTGGGGCCGTTGGACACACTGCAAGGGGTAGAAGATGCCCCATGAAGTGCTGGGATTGGGCACAGGTCCTAGAACTCTTGCGCCCAAAGCAGGAGAAGGAGAACCAGGCACCAAGGCAGCCTGATAATCCCCATGACACCGGAAGCTTTAAGCACCCCAAGAGACTTAAGGACAAGGGACAAAGTTGAGTGATGGGTTAGGTGGTATCCAAGCCTTCAGCATTGAATTCAAACTGGTGATGTCCCTCCTTTTCCACACAATGGCCACATCCTTGTCCAAGGAAAGCAAAATTGGAGAGAAAGATGCAAGGACATCACAAAACCAATCCACACCCTGGAGCTCACGCATCTCCGGTGCATTCAGTAAGGGAGAGGGTACAGGGCCCTTCAGAAACAAGACCTTGACAGTCAGAAATGCACTGAGCCCTTGTGAATTGACATAGTGAGAAATGAGAAGGTATGCCTAGAATTCAGCCATGGGTGTGATATTAGGGTTGGAAAAGACCTAAAAACAGTCAAACCATATCACAGCAAACACGACGGGAACTAGAACATGAAACTGTTCTTCCTGCTCTGGATCCATGCAAATTCCTTGGTTTGATCCACAGGCAAGAAGAGCAACAGAGGAAGGCTCTAGACCAGAAATTTCCTAGGAGACCCCAGGGGAGGCAGCAGCCCAATGGGAAAGAAGGGACAGAAACCAGTGCCTATCTCTGGGTGATTGTCTCCATGGTGGGTTGCCCGTTTCTCTGCCTTGGGTATACTGGATTGGTTCCTCTTCCAAGTCCCTGCTGCTGAGTGACTTGCTAAAGCCCCTTAAGGACGAGGAGATTCAAGCTTGTGCATTTCAGCTATGGTCTTTCCAGTATTATGAGGAAGGCCTTTCCTATTTCTCCTGATTTAGAATGGGAGTACATATGTAGCAAGTTTATTCCAATGTCTTCAAGGATAGAATGTACTCTGCAGGAGTATTCATGCTGAGGGCCGGCCAACACTCTGAGCTTCAGAATGAAATCTCCTCAGCCCTCACACTCTGCTCAAAGGGGCACTGGCTATCTACATCACACCAAAGGAAACTTGAAATAGCTTTTACATCTCAAATCAAGGGGCCCAATAGGAAGAAAGGGGTATTTTCCCTGATGCCTGAAAAATATCACTTTGATATTATAGTTGGTGTCCTACTAATTCTAGTTCTTCCAGTGGTACCACTCAAGGTTTAGTTCAGGTGACTGATGAATTACCTTACAGTTGAATGTCAGTGTATGGAGTACCTCGCCTTTTTATGTGGTTTTCATTGTTTCTTGAAAGAGAGCAAATCATAATTAATGCTGTGCATGACAATGTATGTCTTTTCTTCCAGCACACTAGCAGGCCACTGCCCATGCAGACAACCTGGAAGAGTTCTGTCGTGAGCCATGTGATGGAGAATCAGCCACCTGTCAAGGACACTGAAGAGAGACCCATCCTCCCTATAGCACCACCCGTTCAAAGAAATGCACTTGATTTCTACTCCATTCCTTTGCCCAGGAAAGGACAGGAAGTAGCCAACCCTGGCCCCAGTCAGCCAGGACTAAGGCTGTCTGGCCACAACACTGCCCTCCACGTGAAGGGAGCAGAAGGAAAGCCCGAGGGTGTCTCCCATAATGTTGCCCAGCCTGCCTCTAAAATTCATGGTGTTAGCCAGGTGCTCAGTACCCAATCCACTGCCAGGTGCCCTGATGTGTGTAAACAGCCCTGCCTGCAGCCTACAGCATGGAGAGCAGGCCAGGTGCCCAAACCCAGCATGAGGACCCCAGCCAAGAGAAATGCCGAGGATTCTGCCAAGGGAAGGCAGAATGCCCCAAAGAAACTTAGACTCAGCCCCTGCATGACTCGACAGGGAAGCACTGGCAGTCTAGGCTCTGACCTTTGCATGTCTCTGCAATCTCTGCGAGATAGAAGCAGCCTCACAATCGAAGTGATACCCCAAGTGACCAGGATAACTCCACCCAAGGGTTCCGGGATGAATATTCACCCTCCAAGGAGAAGCCCTGTCCTGAATCCTGCCCCACCCTGCACCAAATCTAGTCCACCAGCAGCCATCTCTGTTCCAGTAGAGCCCCTCAGAATGGTCTTCAGGAGACTGCACCATGACTGTTGGAGCTCCAGGTTCATTAGAGCTCCCTCGGTCTCCACCCCTACAGAGCCCAATGCCCCTGCTGCAAGTGCTTCCTTTCTTGACAAGTCTGAGTAATGCAGCTCCAATGTGCATGTGAATTGCCTTTATGAGGATCTTCAGGTATCCTCTGCCTCTGAGGACAGTGACAAGGAGTGAGGCACTCCATGGCAAGGGAGACTCACTTTCTAGTGTCAAGTGACTTGGAGGGAACTGTGGGATACAGGACACAAAGGTGCAGGAAGCATGTACACGTGGGTAATAGGAATTTCCTCGTTGTGGGCCCTCCTAACCCGGACACCATACATGGCTGGGACAGACACAGAAATTGGCTCTGAATCATGGAAGCTTCGGATGGGATTTCCAATGTGACCTCTGAAATAGGCTCTGAAGGATTTTGTAGACTTCCCATGGAGTGGAAAATGTAATGGATATACACATTTGTATATTGAAGGATAGTGTAAGAGGGAGGCTCAGTTACTCTCTGTTGCCCTATGATTGAACTCAGGGCAACCCTGGCTGATCACTGGTACCTCTATCTTTGAATCAGTGTCCTGGCCATGGACGGGAGTGCTTAACTGTAGAGTATGTCAATGGAAACCATTGTGGATGGTTTCCTTGGCCTTACTGATCAAGTTTGTTTATGTTGTTGGCAAACATGTCCTTCAAATTCATTGTAATCGTAATAAAATTATCCCCATGATTTGTTGTGTCTCTTGCTTGAGTACTTAGCTGTGCAAATCCTTTCAAACCCATTAAAGTACAAAAAGTACTTTTAAACCCCTTTTTTGATTCATCAATTTCTGAAAACACCAATAATGTTTTAAGT
>JAJEJO010032214.1:0-12468 GCA_020662805.1 Glaucomys volans
GCCACTTCTCAGCATTTTTAAATTTGACATAATATTGCTTCATTCTAGGGTTTTTTTGTTTGTTTTTTTAGTCATGTAATTTGTTGATGGTACTTAAGTGTATGAGTTCTGTTGTGATGTTTACTGTATTGTAAAGCACCTTAATCATGTGATGTGTGCTGTATAAATCAATTAATGATGACTTTGAAGCAGACAAAAATTGAATCCTAACTAAGCAGCCAGCCAAGTGAATTCTCCTTTGGAGTGGGTTCATAATTTGGCTTCTCTGGAGATGGAGCCCCAGCTGCTGCTACCAGGAATCACTAGGATGCCAGGCAAGGCTGACCCATCCACAAGGCAAAGTGAAAATACTTTAGGGGCCTACAAAATTGTTTTAATTTCTTTTAAAGCTGGAGGAGAATAATTACCTCTCATGCATAATATAACATCTGATATATAATAGTAACATATTGTCTTAAAGCTATAGTGGAAGTATATAATATTGTAATTTAATGATTGATTGGGGTTTTAGTGCATGAATTAGTCCTGAAGGCACAAATGTGTTTAAGGAGAAAGAGTCCACTGAACTGTACTCTGACACCTTTACTTGTCTTAACTAATCTATGTATTATTTTAAAGTTTTAAAAATTTTCAATGTCTTTTGCATTCATTTCATAATTTAATAAACTTCTTAATTTAGTCATATTTGATATTATTGAATCCATTTTGCAAACTATAATCTCACTCTATTTTTGAGGTTTCTGTGACTTCAAAAATTTCTTGCTAAAAAATTTATTACTTAAATTCCATTTCACTAGAATAATTTCCAGGAGGACAGATAAAAGGAATGAAAGTGGAAAACATGAGAGTGATAGAGAATTGATCTTATAAAAAATTTCTCTGAATAAACATCCTACCCAAAATCTATAAATTTGTGTAGCATCATTTTCATTGTTTAGAGATTTAAAATCTACATGACTCTACTTTAACAGGAGCAACATTTTAAAACCATAAGGATGTACATACATGTAAAATATATCATGCTCTCTACCTCTTAGAAGAGGAATTAAGAACTTTTCATATGTTCTAGAACCTCTATACAATCTATTCTCTTTTGGTTTCCAAGGGTTGCCTTATTTCTAACTGAGGAGATCATTTATATCTTGTACTATGAAAGAGCATTATCTTTTCCTTAATAGAGCTTCTTGTTTCTGCTAGTGAATCTGTGGAATAAATTCCTAAAAGTGGAATTCCTTTGTCTAAACGGTATATTGAAAGTTGTTAGTACACATGGCTATGTTGCGTGTTCAGGGATCCTACCCAATGTATTCAAGCCACCAGTATTGAGGAATCTCGGTTTTGCCTTCATTTGAGAACATGAGTTATAACAAACATTCCTTCTTCTCTTCTATAGAATAGGAATCAAATCCAGGGACTCGTACATGCAAGGTAAGTGCTAATCTGCTGACCTATGTCGCTGGACCCTGTAATGACCATTTTTAACTGTTTCTAATATGCATTTAAACGTGTATTCTTTTCTTTTAGTTTCCTTGTATCTAATGTTAGTGAGCCTAGGTTTATCTTTCCTACTGAAGAAACTTTTAGTATTATGTATGTGTATGTGGCAATTGGAAAAGAATTCCATAATTTTCAGCACTTTCCTCCTTCATTTTGGGTAAATGACTTTGATAATATCTAATTATCAATAATTAGTACTCTCAAAGGCATTAAGTGTCCATTTTTATGTACTTTGTTTCCTATTTATTTCATTCACATACAAGTTTTTCTCCTCTCCTACTCATTCCAATCTGTTCACTTGTTGAATCATCAATTACGATTTCAAATTTTTGACCTCCTAACATCTCTTTAGGGTTCCACTTGGGCCATAGCAATTAAGAACTCTGGCTACCCACTGTAATCTGAACTCTCCTTTCCAGATTCCAAGTTCACACTGTCCTCAAGAATCATTACTTTTCTACTCTAGGAGAAACACTCATATAGTTCTAAGGCCACAATCTATCAGAAGTTAGAACTGCATAAAACCTTGGTGGGGTGAGGAAATCGAAGAAAACAGCCCCAGATTACCAGGAGCAAATGTAGCAGAAGAAAAGATTCAGGAAGAACAAACTACCTCAAGATCCAGGAGGAAACAAGTGTCTGGAGCTGTATTGCCAGTAGAAATCACAGAACTAATCCTGGAGCTTGGAATCTGTCAAAGTTGTGTGCAGCATCTGAAACAACAGAAGGAAGGAAACATGGAAGGATGGAAGGAAAGAAGGAAGGAAGCCCTTTGAGATGAAGAAAGAAGGACAAGCTAAAACTACATGAAAAGAGATTAGGGTGAAATTTCAACCCAGGAGGCCAATAGCAAGTACCAATACAAATGTAAATGGTAATCCAGGGAATTAAACTTTTACACCTGGACTTAAAAATTTAGGACTTAAATTCCCATCTCATATGTTGACACAAACTAAGCTCCTTTATTCTCTTATGCACTACAGGGAGTAAAATTTCTGATGGAAATAGAAGTCATCCCTCACTTTCTTTCTTAGTCAACCAGATGCTATAAATATACAACTTATTGAAGCCACTTTCTTCCCAGAGTTATATATTAGAAGACCCTAGCACTTTCTATCATAGCAGAATAGTTGCCATATATTCATTGCAATTAATTCATTTTCCTCCATTTTCACTCTAGGGACCTGAAGCATTGAGTTCTGTTACACTGATGTCAATTTTATTTCACTACCCTGACCTCATCTTTCTACTTTCAGTTTTCTGCCCAACCCATTGAAGCTGTGAGCCTTTCTTTAGTTTGAAAGTCCTCACAGGCTCATGGTTCATTGAAAAGACACTACATTTTTTCCACCAACCACAGCATGTTATTTTTACTACTTCAGACACAAAAGGAATTCATGCTCCAATGTGTACACAAAGGCTTAACTTAGGAAACATAATGGCAGACCACCTGAGAAGGAGAAAAGCACCCCTGAGATCCATGAGCAGGACACTACTCTACTATGCTCACATGTGTGGCAAGGAGCTAGTCCTTGGTGCTTTGCTCCTGAATGCATGCAATTTCACAGGACATCAACATCATGCAAGGCCCCTTGGTACCAAGGATAAGTCAACATGAATACAAGGTAACTCTGTAAAAACTTGTGAATACAGACGATATCCTGAATATTGTCCAAAGCACAAAAATGGCCAAGTATTCCTTATTCTGGCTATTATAAGTGATTGTTGCTTCTTCTTAAACCTGAAGGGTCCAGGAAGGCCACTCAAGGGCACATTCCTGATGGCTTGATGCTCTGGGTGGAGTATTCTGAGGGATCTATCCCAATGGGGTGATACCTAGGCCCAGAGTTTGGAGGTCCAGCTGCAGGGGTGGGTTGAAAGGCCTCACAGGCAGTGCAGTCAAGTGTGCTGGGAGCAGTGACCCAGACTGGGAGGCTTCCCTGCCCTCTCCTGGCTGGGCTTGATCTTCTCTGACCTTTTGACTCTGATTCCTAACTGCCTGGGGCCCAAGAAGCAGAAAGTTGTAGGAGGATTTGAAAGGAAGACAGACAGAGGTGGCAGTTAGTCCACTGATATGTGACAGGAGAACCCCTGACATAACCTTGGAGGTAACAGATGACAAGGTGACACAGTAAGAGTATTTCTCAAGCTAGAATCTCAAGGCTGATGTGTGTCTGCTTGGAGTTTCAGCACCTGAGAAACACCCACTACACCAGTGCCCTGGCGACTCACCTGAACCCCGCTGATGCCACCTAGCCACCCTGCCAAGAAGCAAAGCAAGAACAATGAAGGAGAGCCCTCTTTGATCCAGACTTGAACCTCTTAGACTCTGACTTGGTCTGTCACCCCCAGCCCCAGGCCTGAGTCTCCTCTTTCCACAACATCCCCCATCAGGAGCACACTACACTGAGGAAGTTCTCATTTTGGCATGATTTTATTGAGAAAACAAAAGAAAAATGCACAAAAGTTCTGAAGTGAAACTTTCATGGTGTACTGGGAAATGTACAAGCATTACTGTTAGCGTGGTCTGTTCCAAACACTGGTCCAACCAAGGATTGCGGTGGAAATCTCAGAGCTCCTGAGGTTCCAGACTCAGGGAGCCTCGGGGACTCCTGTGCAGAATGCCCCGAATCCACTCCCAGCAGCCTTGGCTGGTCCCATGGCGATGGGCAGGGACAGGAGGAGACAACTCTTACAAAGGTCACCACCCTTCGAGGTCTTGGGCTGCAGATATCCCTCCCTGATGCACTGGGAACAGGCCAAGGGAGCCCCAGCTGGCGGGTGATGGCGGGCAGCTTCCAGACCCCTGACTTTCCTGGGGGCACCTGGGGTTCTTCTGGGTCACTGACATGCTGTCCAGGACAGAAGACACTGTATCCTGGAGTAACGTGCTGTGTGCTCTGTGAAAGTCACCTTTTCCTGACCAATTCCAGCGAGGACGCCCTTGGGGAGTGCAACACAGGTCGCAGTTGAACTCTTGGCTGTCATAGGACACATCATTCGGGTGGATATAGAAGGGCAGCAGCCAGGGCCCAGGATATATGGAGCACAGTGTTGGAGGCCTCTGGGTCCCTGGCCCCTGGTCTGCAGAATTCCAGACCCATGGCACAGAGCAGGGAACGGTCTGCTCCTTGGTGTCTTCAGACTCACTCCAGGTACCACTCTCCTAGTTGGTCTTAACAGCCAGCAGCTATTGCATTTTAATATTCCTTTGACCTCCTGGGAGTTTCTAACAACAGACTGGGAGCCTGGGTGGTATTGGTTTTAATCTTAAAAGGAAATTGAATCACAAAATTCAATTAATGAGATTAATAACAACAACAAAAACCAATATTCCCTTAGTCTCTGTCGTTGGGAGGCACTCTGCCTCCATACAAGTCACTAAAATATAGACATTTTTCTTCTGACTTTAGCAGGAGAAAGCAGCAAAATTGCTAGATTCTCACAGTATGGCTTGGTTGATGCTCTTTTCCTCCTTGAACTCTGCCTGACTGGTAGAGTACGTGTGACTAGAAATACTTCCAAAAAGCAATTTAAACAATAGGAAGTAAGTTTTGGGTTTCAGATCTGGAGCTATAATCAGATTGATCAATCCCCTCAGACCCCACTCCATCTAATTCATATTTTGAAAAACTAATCCCCAATGTGATAAGAGGAGCACTTGGGGCTCTTGGGAGTAGGTTAGGCCACACTCTTCATGAAATGTATTGATGGGACTCAGAGAAGGTTTTTAAATAATATTTTAAAGATGGCTGTCAGTGTCCTCTACACACACAATGGGAAGAAGCTAGGAATCAATAAGAAAAAAAAGTGAAATTCACAAATTTGTAGAAAGCAAAAACAAACAATTTATTGATCAAAAAAGAACACAAGGGAAATGAAAATACATAGAAACAAACAACAATGAAACACACTGTACCATAATTTATGGGATGAAGCAGAACATTGTAACAAGAGAGGTATATTAGTCAGGGTTCCCTACAGGAACAGCATCAAGAGGAATTATGAATATAAAAAGGGGATTTATTAGATTTTCTTACCGCCGTCTGCAGGCTGGAGAGCTACAAGTAGTGGCTGTGCAGTCCAAGAGACCGAAGCCCCAGAAGAAGAGGGAGCAGCACTGATGCCCTAGTTCGGCATGGAAGGTTTCTGGACACTGCCTGGAGAATCAGTGTTAGAGTGCACTTTGGAAGAGTAAAGAAGTGAGAGACTGATATCCTCAGGTGATCCCAGCAGCAATCAAGAATCCATTCAAGAAGAATCAAGTTTACCTCTGCTGCTGCTTCCTCCTCCTTCCAACTTTTATTCCATCCAAGCCACCATCCCATTGGATGGTGGTGGTCACGCTTAGGGAGGGTCTCCACTTGAGTTCTTGATCCCACATGCTAATCATTTCCTAGACACACCCTCATTGCCACACCCAGAAGTCTCTAGGTCTCTTAATCCAAACAACTTGACAATTCAACCTAATCTTTATAGGACCAGTTTATACCTATGAATGCTGTCAACAAGGACTACCAAGACTGAATCAACAAGAAAACCAGAGCAGATCTACAACCCTGAGATTAAATCAGTAATCCAAAGAAGGTGAGGGTGGGGGTGTAACTCAGTGGTACAGAGCACTTGTAGGAGGCCCTCCCTGGGTTCAGTGTCCAACACTGGAGGGGCATGAATCCTGATAAGTGAAATCTCTGGCCATAATGGCCTATCAGTGACTTCTCAGAAGCATTTAGACAAGTAATGAGAGAAAAAGAATTATAGAACTCTACTGCTCTACTAGTGTGTGAATTCAAGGAATATTTCAATTCTACCAGTATTTCATATTTCTTTCAATAGATTCAGTGTTTTGCAATCAATGCTGAAAAAGTTGAGAGTGAGATGAAGTATAAAATTAGGAACTGTCCTTTATTACTAGTTCTTCTGAATGTATTTCTACTGTTCAACTTTAAAAAAAATTAACAGAAAAAGAAAGCAGAAAATTGAAGTACTTCCACAAGGGCACATCAACAGCTCTGACACACAACTGGGTCATCAGTTCCTCTGGCAATATACGTTGTTTGCACGTTTTTCCTTTCCCAGAAAAATTCTTTTTGACTCTGAGAAAATATCTCCCTATGTTCTATTGAAGGTGTAAAAATCAAACTTTTGGAATTCTTTGTAGGAATTGGAGGGAAGGATTCAAAGGATCAGACAGCTCTGGGATTCATCTGTGAATGTTTGGCCCCAGAAAAATGACAGACATGGAGTGAGTTTAAGAATACTTGCAGTTAATATTTACCAACATTTATACCCAGCAGCGAGAGCCCTGTCTGTCCCCTGTGCAAAGGTGACCCCACCAACAGTCCCATCTCCAGTCAAACAAAGACACCCGCTGGGAACCAAAGCTGCCATGCAGCCAACCTGCCCATCCTTTACCAAACTCCAAAACAAACACAAAAGTGAAAAACATTTTTGCTACAGTTTTATTCCACAAGGAAATGAATATTTCACAAATACCTCAGAAGGCATAAACTTCTCACATGATTACTAAACCTAGAGACTTTTTTGTAACATTCTTTCTTTAAAAGGATCATCCATTGCAGGGTGTTGGCACAGAACTCAGGGCCCTCCAGCCAAAGGCAGGAAGCAAAGAGTCCAGAGCCTTGAAGTCTAAAGTCAGTAGGAGTTGGTGGTTACCTCAGGCTGCATTCTGTGGAGCTCAGGTGGTGGCTCTTGGCCCCAGCAGAGAGCACCTCTGGAAAGAGCCTGGGCAATCCTGGGAATCTTCAGTCCAAGCAGGCAGCCAGGGGGGTTGGTTGGCCATGTTTCTCAGGAGGCAGCTGCCTTGACTGGTGGCACCTGGGGCTCCTCCTGGGTCTGGCATTTGGTTCCTGGGCAGGCAGGAGGCCCTGTGCCTTTTCTCAAGGTGTTGGGTAATCTGGGCACTCGTGGAGTGGACAGGCCTGGCTGAGAAACCCACAGGGTCTAAAAAGAATTTCAGGTTTGGAGTCCTGAGGATCCCAAGAAAGAAGGCCCAGCCTGGCATAAAAAGGCAGGGGCCAGGGCCCAGAATCTTGCTTCCTTCAGGACTGGCAGCACCTGGGTCCATGAAGCCTCTTCTCCACAATCCCAGGCCTCCCTCACACAGCAGGGCAAATGCTTTGCCAAAGCTGCAGCCTCTCACAGGAGGAAAGGTCTTCAGAGACCCCTTCCCTGAGAATTTTTACTCTCCTGGGCTCTTCTTGCCCTGAAGCACAGGGTGTGTAATTGAGTGGAGATAGAATCTCAGAAGTACATTCCCTCAGGAGGCAGGATCTGCTGATGTTACAGGCAAATCCAGTCATTGTCTGTGAATACTCAGTTGAATTGATTTTGTTGATTCATAGGATTAAAAGGACTTTGTAAAATCCCAGGATCCCCACTCTGGTTGAAATGGTTCACACCTGACTAGCCTGGTCTCCAAGAAGAGAGAGAGAGAGAAGAGGGAGTTAGTGGTAGAGAGATTGCCACAGGGGAGACTGAGGACAGAGGATTGCAAGTTCAAAGCCATTCTCAGCAACCTACCTAGGCCCAGAGCAATTTAGGAGACATTGTCTAAAAAAAAGCCAAACAAAAACAACAAAAACCAACATGCTGAGGATGAGGCTCAGGGGTTAAGCACTCTGTGTTCAATCCCTGGTTCAACAAATAAACATCCCAGGATCCCTTCACAAAACACACACCAAAGGAGAGAGAACATCAGAAGAAACTAGGGCTGGTGAGTTCAGGAGAAGAACTTTGTGGGAGGCCATGGTTTGGTTCATCAAGAACATGGTCAAATTTTCATTTCTATGGTTACCCCCATATGTGTACAATGAATCAAAATGAAGTCTGTAAAAATTAAAACAAACACACAAACAGCAGAATAAGGGTCTCCTGGTCCTTAGGCCTTTGAGTTTGAGGGAACTACCCCACTGCCTCTCCTGTGTCTACAGGTTGCAGGGGACAGATGAGGGTACTCATCTGCTTTCATAATGTGAGCCAATTGTACACAATAAATTTAAAAAAAAAGAACATGGTCAAAAATTAACCAAAGAAATTAATGTGGGAAACTACATATAAAGGGTCTTGGACTCTAGGAGAGATTTGAAAAGTTGTTCCTTTACAAAATTATCCTAGGCTGGGTGTGGTAGTGTGTGCCTGTTATGCCAGGGACTCAGGAGGCTGAGACAGGATGATCTCAAATTCAGTGCCAGCCTCAGCAAATGAGGAAGGCCCTAAACAACTTAGTGAGACTCTGTCTCAAAATATAACATAAAAAGGACTGGGGAAGTAGCTCAGTCGTTACTTCCAGAACTCCCTACCACCACCTAAAAATGACTCATTTGCCTCCATTGTAATTTTGTAAGCCTGTGATCCTTGACTCTCATGGTAGCTCTGCCTGAGACTGAGGTTAGTCATCTGTACATGCCTTCCTCCTGTTTGCTTGTGACTACCTGGTCTCCAAGGAGAGAGAGAGAAAGAGAGAGAGTTTCATGGAATTTTCAGATATGGAAGGTTCAGGCATAATTGTTGTCTTTTTACCTGAACTCCAATTTTTATTGAAGTTTTATTTTTGTTTTTCTGTTTTTAACAAATATCAACTTTAAAGCAGTTTTGGAATTTTGGCAAACACCTCTGATAAAGAGGGACCATTGTCAAGGGTCCAGAATTTCACAAGTTTCAGTTCCATTCTATCAACACTATACATGTGACATTCAGCAGGGGGGCTCACATCTATAGTCTTCATATTTTCATCTGTGAACTGGAAAGAAAACAACAAGGTAAGGTGTGAAAACTTTCCTGAGTAAATTCACTCATAAGTGATAAGCAGACAGCTCAAAAAAGAAAATAAATTGTGAATATTGTATTGTCATTATTTATATAATTATAAATACAATGTAAATGATTAATAAATTTTAATGGTTTTCAATGTGTGTTCTGCTGAAAGCTGATGGCTTCTGCTCATGTCATGTGGTTGGAGAAATTGCATGCTAGTGGACCCTTCTTCCAATGTTTCAGGCATTCTGTTCACAAAAAATGGGAGTGGAGGCAAGTATAGCTATCCTTGACCAGACAGTTACCTTCAATGAAACCAAGTCAGTTTAATAGAAATAGTTAGGGTACTCTGAGTGGTAAATTGCCAAGAGTGAAATTCTAAGATTGATATATCAGATAGAGAATTGAAGAGCTGTTTCCCCCTTTTACAGAGCTTATGTTTGTGAGGGAAAACCAAGTTAAAGTCAAGAGATGATGCAGGATACACCCAACTCTTGTTCCCCGTGGTGGCTGGATAAATGCTTCGCCACCTAATCTTCAGGATGACTCTGATCATCTGATGGGAACCAGGTTTTGTATGAGTTGGAGGAGGGGTGAGATGGGTAGGGATAATAATGAGAATAAGGGAATAAAGAGGAAAAAGAAGCTAGGCATGGCGGCGCATGCCTGTAATCCCAGCAACTCCGGAGGCTGAGGCAGGAGGATCGTGAGTTGAAAGCCAGCCTCAGTAACTTAACCAGTCTCCAAGCAACTCACTGAGTCTCTAAACAAAATACAAAAGAGGGCTGGGGATGTGGCTTAGTGACAGAGTGCTCCTGAGTTCAATCCCTGGATCAAAAAAACAAAAAAAAAAAAAAAAAAGAAGAAGAAACACAGTCATAACAAAAAGTAAAAGGGAAAGAAGGAGAAAGAAAAAATGAAGAAAGGAAGGAAAGAATGGATGAAGTAAGGAAGGAAACAAATGATGGACATCAGAAGAGGCAGAGGATTGTAAGTTGTGGACAAGGCAGCAAATAGTGGCAAATTACAGGGGTCAGTGGAACAACATGGACTCTCACAGCTGAGACATGGAAGAGAGCTTCTCAAGATCAGCTCCTAAGGCTGAGGCAGGCACAGGTTCAAAAACTGTCCTGTTTTGAGATGCTGCATATCTGATCATTTCTGGTGGCTAGACCATCCCCTGGAATAGTGTAAATCCCCGTGGCAGCTGTTTTCTCCTGCAGGAGGCAGAGGCAGTTAGCTGGGGCTGTGAGTGCATTGTTTAGATGTCAGTGAGGGAGAACCAATGAAGTACCTCAAACACAAGCAACTCTCAGTCACAAGGGTACAGGATCACCTAGATTAAACAAAACCTCCTTACGTGTACCTGTTGCCTTTCAAGGTCTTTAATAAATCCAAGCCCTCAACTACTTTATTTCTGGAGAAGAGAAAGATATGTAAGCTAATACCTCCCTCTCTTTGAACATGCTTCATTCCTAAACAACACTTTCAAACATTCATATTAGCAATGTTCATCTTGCCCTGTGTGCCAGCATGGAGCAGATTCATCCTGCAAAACTGGGCATGAGACTCTGGCTAACTATTTTCTCTTTTCCTTCAGACTGCAATATTTGACTTCAGCATTTAGCAAGGATTCAAGTTGATATGCCAACCAGTTTAGTTAACTTTGTACTGGGCCTGCTTATTCCATCTCTCTGTGCAAGAATGAAATGATGGTCTGTATTTTTACTTAGAATTTAAATGAATCTGTTCCTTTCTCTGTTAAAATATAAGCAAGTAAATCCTCCCTCAAAACAAAACAAAAATTGGTAAAACAGACAACCACATACAAATGGAATAAAAAAAACTAGAAGTCTTGAATTCATGGTCTTATTTTCAATTGAACTACAACCTCCTGTTTAAGGTACAAATATTTGTACACCTTCTCATTTGATAAAATATATAAGCATAAGAACTTTTTTCAAATGCATGCTTAAATATATATTACACATATAATTTAAAAACACTACATATGTATATACATAATTTCAAATACATAACTTTATACCACTTCAATTTTTGGAAATTTAAGTTTTTGTTATCCACAATAGAAATGGAAAGGAATCTTATTTTTCTCCCCTAGTAAAGGCAATTGAATGCAGAGACCTTCACCACTGAGCTATAATCCCACCCCTCTTCATTTTTTATTTTGAGACAGGGTTTCCCAAGATGCTGAAGCTGGCCTTGAATTTGCCATTTTCTTGTCACAGGCTCCTGAGTTGTTGGGATTATAGGCATGCTGGGCCCAATAACTTAATTTTAACTAAATGTGAAATTCTAACTACATTTAAATATTTCCATTAGTAACACTTTATCCGTTGCTCTTTGATCCAGCTTTTTCTTGGGGAACAATTTCTCCAACATTCTCAGAGTTTTCCATGAACACATTGAAATTGAACCTCCTCTAAAATGACTACATAGCCTTTTGTGGGGGGGTCAATATAAATAATCACCTGCTCCATTCCAGGCTTTTTTAGGAACTCCAACAAAAAGGGACGCACTGGACAGCTCATGCACCATCATCAAACTCCCTGAATGCACTCAGGATAGTACACATTTTAGAATTCATGAAAATTGAACCCTTTGATGATAATGACTTTGTTAAGAAAAGGAATTAACACTTTCCAGGTTTAAAAAACAAAGAGACATTTTAAAATAATCTTAGGATTATTGATTTTTCCCACTGTTTTTTAAAATATGATTTACCCTGTTCAGAATCAGTTGTGTTCTTCCCAGGTTTTAAATTGCAGCATTTGGATCCACCATCCTGTTCTGTCTGAGCTTTAGCAAAGTCATTCTTTGCATAAGTTTTGCTTCCTGTTTCTTTTTTTCCTGGTTCAGACACATTGTCCCTTTTACCACTTCCAAGGCTTTGCAAGCCTTTTCTTCTTTTATCTTTTTCATGTCCTTTTTATAGTGAGGAACTCCAAAACAATGGGAAATTAATAATCTTGTTGTGACAGAAACTTTCTGAACAGACTTCTTTTCCTTCTACAGAAACTCTGACCACTATTCCCAGTGCATCCACCTTTTCTGTGATCCTCTGCAGGAGGCCACCACTGCCTCAATGAATGGCTCAGAGGAAGCACTGGGAGTAGGAAGGGGCCTGGTTCTGTGGAGACACAGCTCTTGCTATGGATGGGTTGGAGGCAACAC
>JAJEJO010032214.1:17468-34186 GCA_020662805.1 Glaucomys volans
TCTCTCTCTCTCTCTCTCTCTCTCTCTCTCTCTCTCTCTCTCTCTCTGAATTCCACTTAGTCCTTCTAATTTAGGAATTCGGCAGTAGAGAAACAAAACAAAACAGGTAGCTGAGAATCCAAGTCTAGACTGCAGAATTAATCTCTACTATCTCTCCAAATATTCATCCCCAAGGGGTCCTAAGTTTCAGTCTCAACTCCAGCAGAACATGAGGTTTGATTCAGGATAATGAATTAAGTGTTTGTGAAAGCAGAAGGTATATGCCTGAAGAAGTGCTGTGAACATGACATATCTCATATATAAAGGAAACAGGGAGGCTGGCATCGCTCTGGGCGGTGCCTTTCTCGTCCCAGGCCCGCTGGCGCCCTGTTCCGGGGTCCAAGTTCCTACCGTTCCCATTTGCTCTCTCACCATAAGCGCGCCCGACGGTTTTTCTGTCACAGCACATATGTGCACCTAGCCTGGGTCGCAGTATCGCTCCTGTCGTTGCGTCGCCAGATTCTCAGTGACAGCACCGAGGTTGGCGCAAAGCGGAAATTTGCCGCTGGCATCTGGGATAGTTGCGGTCCTCTGCAGGGTCCCAGCGGCACCATTTTCTCCCTCCCACATTCTCTTGGTCGCCGCTTAGCTAGCGGTTCCGTGCGCGCGATTTCTCGGTGGCCACAACGCCCAAGACGTCGCTCTGACCGGTTCTGACCTGCAACTTCGCGGTTGCGGGGTACCGAAGTTCCAGGGTGGAAGCTGGCGGGCAGGGCCGCCCCGCCTCTGTCCCCGAGCCCTTTAGTTATAGTGGCGCGGGCGCTTTCTCTTTCCCAGCGCTGCCCTCCAGGCGCCATTTGGTCCTCGGCCGCCCACCGTGCCGGCCGCGCCTCTGTCGCGGGATTCCCTGCGTCCGTGAGTCTTGCGTTTCGTGGCTAACTCAGCAAGCTTCATTTAGTGGCGCCTGTGATTTTATTCCTTGTCCGCCCAAGTACCGGAAGGGTCCAAGCAGCCCAATCGCGTCGCGTCCAGGGGTCCGGCCTTCGGTTTCCGGGTCCCTGGAGTACCTGTTTGGCTGTGGCCAGTTAGGACTTAAACACAGGAGGGTGGTGATTGACTGGTCAGGGCAAGTCCGGGATAGGCAACTTCTTCGCGTTTATTCCTGCCTTGGTAGCAGCACCTGCCGCTTAAGTGGAAGCCCGTTCCGGATTCCTGAGAGCAAACTCAAGTTCAGCCTGGCCTCAGCAACTTACTGTGGCACCCCGCCAACCAACCTTGGGAGACCTTGTCTCACAAAATAAATGATAAAATAAACTATTAAAAACCCCCGTCGTAATAGGGAAAGGCTTGTGAAATTAAAAAAGCAATACCACGGTGTGTTTATATTGCAGATCGTGCTAAGTAGCAAAAGTTAGTGAATATTATAAGTAGTACATTGAAAACTAATATGGAAAGGATTAGAAATAAAATCGAAAAACCAATTCATTTTTTCAATCTACAAAATTCCGAGAGTGATTCTAACATCGTACACGGTTTCTGTAAGTTGAAATGGATAAAAGTCCAACGTGACGGAAGGGACTGTGTAATGAAACGAGTACAAATGTTTGAAACTAAAGAAAACTGCAAGTAATAGGTGAGCCGAAACTACAGGCAATAGTCATGAGACCGAGGGTAAAACATTGACAGGGAACAACTCAAGACAAATCTCAGTGCATTTTTATTTCCTATGTGAAACAGATTTGTAACCGAGGATGTTTTCACAGAGTACGATCAGAGAGGCTCCAGCTCAGATCGAAGGTCTGCCTCACTGCCAGAGAGCGATGGGCAGCAGCCCCCATGGCGTGGAGAACACCGGACGAATCCACGCCAGGAGGCATGAGAAAACCATGTGTGGGTTCCACCAGTTGGAGGAGACAGGTCCTGGGCACTCGGAGCGATGTGGGCTGGCAGAGGTCTTGGTGTCCTGAGGTTTGTCACCAGGGGGGCGGGTCCCTGGCAGTGAGAGCTGCTGCAGCCCGAGTGTGTCGTGTTCTTCCACAGGCTCCTCCTCGTCGTCGGGAGTCTCCAGTTTCTTGCATCGTCGCAGACCGGAGGGAGGCGGTGAGCTGGCCTCGGTTGGTTCCCCGGAGCTCTGGACTCCCGCGGAATCCGTACTGCTGGTGGACCCAGCCTTGCCGCCAACAAGGCTGGAGAGCTGCTCCCAGTGGAAGTCGCAGTTGTCAACGGAGAACTCTCCTAGGACAGGGTAGGAAGGGAGAGACCAGGGCCCACCAGCTTGGAAACCCAGCACTGGAGGAGGCCCCGGCTCTGAGGTCGCTTCCGCGGAATCCCAAGCCTGCTTCACGAGGCCCAGAAAATGATGCTCCATGGCGTAAGCCTCGGACCCACAGAGCAGAAGCCTCTGAGCAAATGGATGGCTGAGGCCCGGGCCATTCCGAGTATTTATGGTCTTCCAGGCGGTGGGCGGAGGCAAGCCAG
This sequence comes from Glaucomys volans, assembly GCA_020662805.1. Lineage (NCBI taxonomy): Eukaryota > Metazoa > Chordata > Mammalia > Rodentia > Sciuridae > Glaucomys > Glaucomys volans. The sequence continues at coordinate 19,926 of JAJEJO010032214.1, forward strand.
GGAAGCTAAAATGCAGTGGTAGGAAAAAAAACCCAACACGGATAAACTTTTAGACCGTACATAAAGCCGAAACGAAGAATCGCGACGCGACAACAGCCGGAGGAAAACAAACCGAAATAAAACGGAAATCAACGGAGCCGACGGGGAACTGAACCGACAAGGGGCGACTACCAAAACCTGGCCCCTAGGTCTCCTGGCATGAGCCTTGCCGCTTGGAGAAACGGTGCCGGTCAAGGCGCTGCGCCTAGCGAGTTGCGGGCAAGGACGCCGCGACACTTGGAGCCGCCAGGCCCTGGTGGACCACACCGCTGTTGCGGGAGGAAGGAGGGTTTGCTCTGCCTTTAGTCAGACGATCACAGAGAAGCAGGCGGGCTCATGGAGGCGGAGGGGTGGCAGCGAACCACCCAGGACCAGCGTGGAGAAATGACATGGCTCCGCAGGAAACCGGTACTAGTAAAAGCGCGGTACTGAGAAATCCGGATCCAGCACAGCGGGCGGTGCAAAGCCCGGCACACCACGGAAATCCGCAGCAGGCGATTTGTGCCAACGCCTGCGGGGATGCCAGCCCGTACTGCGGGCTCCTGATCTCTTAGTAGGGCGAGCCGGTGTTTTACTGGGACCAACACACAGGCGCGGCCATCAGAGCCTGGCGATGGGTCTCCTGGCGAATGAGACTTGCGGCCCACAGAAACCCTGCCGGTCAAGGCGCTGTGCCTAGCGGCCTAGGGGCAAAAACGCCGCGGCAGTGGAGACGCACGGCCGGTCGAACAGTGCTGCAGTTGTCCAAGGAACACCGTTTGGGGCTGCGTTTCATCGGGCGGCTACGCAGCTGCAGCGAGACCTGGGGAGAGGGTGCCCCAGTCGGGATCCCCACACGCCCATCTTGGAGAAATGACGTGGCTCCATAGAAAAAGGTGCCCCTAAAAGCGCCATCTCGCGGTACTACGAAATCCCCATCCGGCACAGCAGCGGGTGCAAAGCTTGGGATACCGCGGAAATCCGCAGCAGGCCTTTCCCGCACAGCCTGTGGTGATGTCAGTGCGCAGTGCCGGCTCGGGATCTCTTAGTACCGTTAAACGGTGTTTTACCGGGACCAACACACAGGCGCGGCCACCAGAGCCCGACGATGGGTCTTCTGACAATGACACTTGGGGCACTTAGAAACGGTGATGGCATCTGTGCTGGATCCAGATTTCTTGCAATGGCCAGAGGGCGAGTAAAGTTCTCCGATGGAGTAAAGGTTTACTATGAAGCCATGCCATTCTTCCTTGTTGGACCTATGTTGCTCGCGGCTACCCTTCACCTACACAAAATCGCCTGCTTCTCTGTTACCGCCCCACTAAACGCACCCCATCCATTCCTTCCTCTGACAGCAGTGTGGTCCGCCGGGTCCCCTCTGTCTCCACTGTCGCGTCGTCCTTGCCCACTTTTCGCTAGGCGCAACGCCTTGATCGGCAGCGTTCTTTTGGCCCCCAAAGCTCATTGCCGGGAATACCCATCGCCTGAGTCTGACCGCCGGGCCTGTGTGTTGGTCCCGATAAAACACTTTCTCAGGGTACTAAGATATCCGGGGTCCGCACTGCGCAGTGACATCACAGACTGTACAGGGAAGGCCTGCTGCGGTCTTCCATGATAACCTGGTTTTGCACCAGGCCTCTGTGCTGGATGCGGATTTCTAGGTACCGCGAGAGGTCGCGTTCACTGGCACCGGTTTCCTGGGGAGCCAGGTCATTTCCCCATGATTGGTGGGTATGGATTCCGACTGGGGCACCCTTTCCACAGGGCTCTTTGCTTCTCTGTTATCATCGGACTAAACGCACCCCTAAACGGTGTTCGGTTGACAACTGCAGCACGGTTGACTGGACGTGCGTCTCCACTGCCGCGGCGTCCTTCCCCGAGGAAGCTAGGCGCAGCGCCTTGACCCGCAGGTTTTCTGTGGGTGGCAAGTCTCAGTGCCAGGAGACCCATCGCCAGGCTCTGATGGCCTCGCCCGTGTGTTAGTCCCAGTAAAACACCGTCTCACCGTAATAAGAACTCTGTAGCCAGCAGTGCCGGCTGGCATCGCAGTAGTCAGGGATTTGAACCCATCTCCTGCTGCGGATTTCCGCGGTATGCAGCGCTTTGCACCGGCCTCTATGCCGGATACGGACTTCTTAGTACCACGAGATGGCGCTTTTACTGGCACGGGTTTCCTGTGGTGCTGATGTGAGGCATCGCGGCCACCACTCTGTCTCTACGATCCCGCCTGCTTCTTTGTGAACGCCCGAATAAACGAAGTCCAAAACGTCCTTCTTCGCAGAACCGCAGGCTGCGCCCTGACCGCCAGGGCTTCCCTGGCGACGCGATTGGGCTGCATGGACCCTTCTGGTACTTGGGCGGACAAGGAATAAAATCACAGGCGCCACTAAATGAAGCTTGCTGAGTTAGCCACGAAACGCAAGACTCAGGGACGCAGGGAATCCCGCGACAGAGGCGCGGCCGGCACCGTGGGAGGCCGAGGACCAGATGGCGCCTGGAAGGCAGCGCTGGGAAAGAGAAAGCGCCCGCGCCGCTATAACTAAAGGGCTCGGGGACAGAGGCGGGGCGGCCCTGCCGGCCGACCCTCCACCCTGGAACTTCGGTACCGCGCAACCGCGAAGTTGCAGGTCAGAACCGGTCAGAGCGCCGTCTTCGGCGGTGTGGCCACCAAGAAATCGCGCGCACGGAACCGCTAACTAAGCGGCGACCAAGAGAATGTGGGAGGGAGAAAATGGTGCCGCTGGGACCCTGCAGAGGACCGCAACTAGCCTAGAAGCCAGCGACAAATTTCCGCTTGGCGCCAACCTCGGTGCTGTCACCGAGAATCTGGCGACGCAAAGACAGGAGCGATACTGCGACCCAGGCTTGGTGCACATATGTGCTGTGACAGAAAAACCGTCGGGGGCGCGCTGATGGTCAGAGAGCAAATGGGAACGCTAGGAACTTGGATCCCGGAACAGGCGCCAGCGGGCCTGGGACGAGAAAGGCACCGCCCAGAGCGAGGAGAAAGGTCTCTCCACGCAGCTAACGGAAGCGGGAAGAAGAAACAGCAGGCTCCTTCCCTTTTGGGTGCAGGGCTGGAGAACCGCGATTCCAGTTGCTGGCGGCTCTGGACACCAGGGCCGGCAGCCTTGCGGAGGCCAAAGGCAACTAAGGCTTCTGGCTCCATCCGCGGTGCAGCCGGTACTAAGCCAGTGCTGAGCAGGGAGCGGCTATGTGGCTGAGTCAAGGCTGCTAGTGAGATTTCCACTCCCACTGGCTGTCTCCAACCCCGCCCTTCCAGCATAAGAAAACGGGTGTTTTTCTTGGCCAAGTCCGGCCCCCAGTTAACGCAGTCGCCAGCGACGACCCACAGGGCGTCCATTGGTGAGAGCAGACTGAATAGCGCCCCAGGCGGGCAAGGATCTGGGTGGTCTCAGGCAAAAGTAAGGCGCCCCGGGGCACCAACACCGCAGCTCCCAGGAAGCTGTTCTTCCAGTGGCGGGGCGTGCCAGGCCCTCTTTGTTTCACCCCTGGGTCTGGGTCTGGGACCCTTCTCCCTTTACAGACTCCTCAGTGCTTTTACAGCGCGGCAGACAAACACATTTCTCTGGAACTGGGAAGCAGACTAGAGGGCGAGCACGCAGTGGAGAATAAAGCCACAGCACCGCCTGACTCTGACTTCTTGGCTTCCTGGCTTCTGTTGACCAGGACTGCTGACCTCATGTCCTGCACCCCACCTCCTGCTGGATGGAGCTCTGTGAGGGCTGGTGGTTTATTCTGATGCTCAACTAAGTCAGGTCATGCCGGCCAGATGGCTCATGCCAGTAATCCCAGCAAGTCCAGTGGCTCAGGCAGGAGGCTCCCGAGTTGGAGGCCAGCTCTGGCCACACAGTGAGACCCCCTTATAAACCAACCAAACAGCCAACCAAACAAAAACCTATGTCTGATGTCTTTGCTTTTTGAGGGTAACCGTGGAAGCCGGCAGTGGGGTAATGGACTGGGAGACTCCACCATGGGAGATGGTTTTGGTGGTGGGTTGCCTGCCCCTCTGTGAGTACATTGAAATTGTCCAACTGAGCCGGTCATGATGGCCCATGCCCGCACTCCCAGCAACTGGGGAGAAGGACTGTAGGGCCTGGCCGCCCTCAGCTTACAGAGTTCCTAAGCAAGTGAGCCAGGCCTGGTCGCAAAATAAATAATGACTTTCTAAAAAGGGATAGGAATGCAGCTCTGTGGTAAAAAGTACCATTGGGGTTCAATCCCCAGTCCACCTGCCTGCCCCCAAATCATCAAACTGGCATTCTCTAAGTACCTTACTGGAATTCTGTGAAATTCAGGTTTTCAGGGAGTCATTGATGACTTCTCTGTCTTGAGGTTTTGCAATGGTGACAAAATTTCAAGGGCTTGACTCCTCCCCTTCTACTCACTTTCCAAGTAAGACTGATGCCTCTGAAATGCTTTCTTCTGGAAAGTATGGAGGTGCCACTGCACAGGAGGAAAATGATCTGACCCACAACTATTCATGCTTTCCCCAAAGATCTGCACTACTGGAAGGGACGCCCCACAGAGACTCCAGACTCCACCATGTGCATCTCCAGCAGTCCTCAAGATCTCCCATACTCCTGTAGCTTCCCCCATCAAATCAACACCAACTCTTTCCAGATGAACCTGTGCTGTTTGCAGAAGGGGTCATGTGTCCCAGAGAGGTGAGGAGACCCTTTTTGAATTCTTATCTCACTCACTCTCCAGCTTACTACCACAGTCTTCCCCCTCTGCCCTACCATTTCCTCCCCTAGCCAAAACCGTCCTTGGGACTTGAAGTGTGTCCAATTGCCTACTTCCTGAAGGTCTGGGGAATGGAGGAAAAAGTGCCTTGTCCCACAGGAAAAGGTACAGTCACTTTACAAGTACAGGAAGACCAGGGCAGAGAGCTCTTTAAAGCCAATTGGGGAGCCGGGCGTGGTGGCGCACGCCTGTAATCCAAGCGACTTGGGAGGCTGAGTCAGGAGGATCGAGAGTTCAAAGCCAGCCTCAGCAACTTAGCGAGGCCCTAAGCAACTCAGTGAGACCCTGTCTCTAAATAAAATACAAAATAGGGCTGGGGATGTGGTTCAGTGGCCAAGTGTCCCTGAGTTCAATCCCTGGTTCCAAAAAAAAAAAAAAAGAAAAGAAAAGAAAAAAAAGCGCCAATTGGGGGCCCATCAGTCCTATCTCCCACACACTCATTGCTTAGTTCATTCCTTCGTTCACGTTGCAGTACTGCACATTGAACCCAGTGCCTTGAGGCATGCTAAGCATGTGCTCTACCACTGCATTAACCCCCCAACCCTTCCCCTCTACTCTAGTCTTGCATGTGAGTAGAAATGTTGGAGTTAGCACCCCTGGTGGTAAGGGTGAACAACTCCAGGTCAGGAATCTGAAGAGGAGTTTGGTAGATATAACCCACCCCTCCCGCAATGGAGTGTGCATCAGAGCTACTTCTGGCCTTGGACTTCAGTGTACTTCCAGGATGGTGTGTGCCTGCGAGAATGGCCAGAGAGTGTTCTTGGGAAGGGCATAGTCCCTAAGAGGAGGCCCTAAGTCTTTTGCAGTCTGAAATTTTCAAGAATAAGGGCAGGCTGGCAATATCAGGTGCATGCAGGTGCAAGGCCCTAGTTTCATCCCCCAGGGTTGAATTGGAGGGCAAACACACACACACAGAAACATGTCACGTGGATCCTTTCCTAATTTCTGTCCTTGTTTGTCATTGGAAAGAGGAAACAAAGTGTAAAGGAAGAGAGATGTTTGTAACATTTCATTAAGGACAGCTTCACCAAACCAAGATATGCAGCTCAATAACAAGACTTGTTAGGATACCACTGACTGAAATAGGTGACACAGAAGAGACACTTTCAAACATTTGAAAAAATTTCAGAAAGAAAGTCTAGGTACCTCAGCCATGGGCACAAGAGAACATTCTGGGACATGTGGACACATCCCGGAAGCTAAGCAGTAATGTGTTAGAAAGATGGTAATAATACATGTCTGTACTTTCCAGTTAAATGAAGGAAAGCTTTTCCTCTGCCTTGGTAGGTTCCATGGCCATGGATGGGACCGTGAGTTAATTTGGAAATGGCTGAACAGGACCAAATGCCTACCCATTTATGAATTCTACATTTTATGGTTATGGCAGCATCACAGAAAGAACTGATTCCTTCAAAGGAGTGGTGAAATTGGAGAACTTACAACCAACCCCCTTAAGAGGGGCTGGTGAGGGACAGGGGTATATGTATGGAAGTAGAAATGACTTTTGGGGGAGATAAGTGGTTCTTTAGGTGAACATGGCAGTTAAGGTAGTATTCGAAGACTGTTTGAGTGTGGTGGTGAATTCTCTTATCAGAGAGTGGTGATAAGAGAATTGGGATATAAATGATGATCAAGTTACTTGGGGGATGCTATGCTGTTTAGGGATAAAAAGAGAATTCAGAAACTCAGATGCCTTCAGTTCAAAATAATCCTCATGCAAAAGTGGTGTATACTGAGCTTGGCATATCCCGATCTCCTTCACAATCCCCTTCATTAGGAAAACATCTTATTCTGACAATTGTTTTTATTCATTTCCTGTTGCTATAATGGGATCTCAGGAACTAGGCAATTTATGAAGAAAATAAGCTCATTTGACTAGGGGTTCTGGAGTCGGGGAAGTCAAAGAACATGGCTCATGCAACTGACAAGGGCCTTTGTGCCCCCTTGTCCCACGGGGGAAAGGCACAGGAACGTGTGTGAGAGGGCCCACTACTGACAGTCTTTGTAAAGGGCATACAATCCACTCAAAGAGACAGGGCCCTCATGGCCTAATCATGTCTTTAAGGCCCTGCCTTCCAATACAGATGCATGGGGGATTCAGATTCCTATGCATAAACTTTGGGGGATATGTTCAAATCATAGCAAGGATCTCCAGCTAGTTTTTCACAGGTGGATTTCAGCCTCAATAGTGATGGTAACCATGATCACCCCTGGACCTGGTAGACCAGGAGAAAAGAAAGATCATGGAGATAATGGGCAGCAAGTAAAGAGAACATACCTGGGGCGGTGGGGGCAGTAACACTGAGACAGAAAGTGCACAATCTTTCCTGTTGCCCCGTGTCTCAGCAGAGGTCTCCCCTTTGACACCATGGTCACCAGCAACAAAGAGAGCATTTCCCATTGATCTCCTGGATTGAAACTTCACCCTTCCACCTGGCCATTTAATGAGAGTGCAACAAGTACATCCTTGTTGCAGCTCAAAGTTAGAGTTTCCTTTGACATGCTTTCTAGAAGAGGTCCATGGATTTTAAGTACCCTATCCTCTAGTCCTGGCCAGTGAGGAGGAGCTCCCTGAGTAGCACTCCCAATGCACTAAATGGAAACTTTCTTCCTGATCCTTCCACATAGTGTACATGTACCGGTGCTTCTATTTCGGGTGGAGTTGTTTCTAAAAATCTGTGGCTCTATTCAGTTACTGATTCCATGAGCTCACCCAGATGTGACTCCTGATACAGCACTGGGTGAAAGCTATGTGTGTGTCTCTCCTATGAAAGGAAAGCAGCAGTGTGGTGGGACAGCACGAACCTGGGCTCGTTGACACAAGGTATCTTGAGTTTGGGCATGTTATGGCATTTATGTGAACCACTAAGAAACCTAGTGAGAGTTTCTTCTTTCCCTGAACAGTGGAATGCGTCTTAATGAATTTGCCTGAGAAACATGTACTGAGGGCAGTGAATGCAGACATCATTTCTCCTTGAAAGGGAATTGCTTATACAGAGGGCGATATTAACCAAAACCCCTTGAAACTGAGGGTTCTACGAAATCACTGTTCACCTTGAGCAATTTCAGGTGCTATCCAAAAAGGGAGCAGGTCCTAAGATCAGCTCCACAACTATCAGCAGCAAGGCTAGGGTGTGGCTGGAAATATGTTCCTCAGTCCTCAGAGCCAGAAGGATTCTTGTAATGAAAATGTGGGGCAGGAAAGCATCAATCAATGTACATTTAGCTTACATTGGCTGTAGAAAAAAGTCATTACAGTACAAAATGGGGAACTTGGGGACAAAAGGGAGAGTTCACTTGTTGCTTCTGTATTGGTATTCACAGTCAAGAAAGTTCACCCATAAGCCAGATGTGGTGGCTCTGGTAGGCTACCAGAGGGGGCTATAAGTGAAAATTTCAACAATTATTCAGGAATATGGGGCAGACTTGTTAGTTTGTCCCCAAGCATCAAACTCATTGAAGCCCTTTATCTCTCTTCCCCTCCATACTCTGAGTTTGTCCTGAAATTTAGAATATCTCAGAGTGTCTTTTACCATAATTCATATGGAATGAAGGGTTCAGTCTCTGGATAGAATTAGAGTTCGGATTGTGGTTAAGGAGGTAGACAGGTTCGAAGCTAGAGTAGCAAAATGGATGCAAAGTGAAAAAATTATCCTAGATTTCTACATTACCTTAATGCTTCTGAATATCACTATTCAAGACAGGCAATCCACATGGAGGGTAGGCTTCCTTTTGAGTTGTCTGAGTGCCTCCAATGCAGGCAATCAATACAGAGAAAGGAATCCACTTCTGGAGTATCAGAGCCTGAGCTGGGGGAATAGATTCATGTGTTTCCTCTCCTGCTTGGTGTTTCAGGACAAGAAACTGGATGGGCCCTTCAGAAGTGAGTGTATGGCATGATAAGGTGCAGGTCCCCAGGGGACTCAACTTGTTCAAAGACAAATGTGTTACTGGATTCAAGTCCATGTACTCACCCCTGCTATGCAAATATTCCAGAGTCAAGAGTTTGGAAGCAGTCAGGTTTAGTCAAGGTTGGCACCCTGAGAAGTTGGGGTGCAGCCATCATTCCCAGACGCCACCTCAGGGAACCCAGGTGCATTAAAGGGGTTTTAGAGGGAGGGAAATGAAGTGTAGCAGGCAATGGATATGAGGACTGTGTGATGGGCCGATGATCACCCTGGGCATGTGTCTGCTTCATAGTCTCCCCTTGTCAGATGCCCCAACCAACCTGAACCTCCTGGGGAAGAGTTCCTATCCTTCTTTAGACAAATTGATTACTTTTCTGCAAGTTCATTCTCACAGCAATTTACATGCTTTTTGTTAAGAGATGCAGAGAAGTGAAGACTTAGGAGGTGTATTCGACAGACCTGATCTGATCTGAAAGGCACCTGATGTTCTAGGTTCTATAATCTAAAGAAAGAGAACTTAGCAGTGAGCATAGTAATCAGTTAGGTGCAGCCTTTCTTTAGAATTTAGAATGCTTGGCAACCGCAAGGGAGGGAACTGAACAACTCACATGACAGAGGCTGCGTTTACAATTATTGAGAAAAATTGTCATTGTTTTACTTGATCTATAACTAAGTAAGCCTTTCCTCAGACAGAATGTTACAGTTTGACAGAGACAGAATCTTAGGCATGAAATCTCCTTACAAATTTCAAACCAAGAAAAGTTGTAGAATATATTCTAGTTTGTTATACAGACTCTTCCTCACTTAGTAGGGCAAACTACACTTTGGTATTATAAGTTAGACAGCAGTTGGTGTGGTGTTTTAAAGAAAAACGAAAGGACATGACCTGAATTTAGAACACATATATACTTCAAACCAAATGTTAGCTTTTAGGCAGTGTATGTGTCTGTCTGTGTGTATGATGCCCCTCCCAAATCCTACACGTTGAGGATGTTCACAATCGAAACATTTAAATTGGGAAATATCTGACAATAAGGTATTAGAAATAAAATATTATGAATCCAAATTAGAGTATATGAAATTGGTGAATGAAATCTCATTACATGGTTACAGTGCATTAAATGATGGAAGCAAGTTAAATAATGGTATGTATCTTATAGTTTCAACCTGTTTTATATATGTGCATTGGTGAAAAGCATATAGATCCTCAGTAACTTCTCAGAATGTGTGGGGAGATGTGAGTTGAAATCAGAATATAGAAAATGATAAAGTGACAATAGGTGCCTGTCCTGGTGTGTGGTAACCCTGCTTTCATGTTTGAGGGCACTGTCCAGTAACTCTTCATATGAATATTTGTGCTACCTTGGATAGTATCCGCTCTAGCTTCCATTCAGGTCACATCAGATTTTGCTGACAAAAACATTAGGCACTGAATTGTCAGCAAAAGTGTAGGGTTGCAGGACATGTTGAATTTTAGAGAGGAGAGCACCAAGGGCTAACTCCTTGCCACACATTTGAGCATAAGTGACTACCACCCAGGACATGGGTCTCAGGACTACTTTTCTCCATCTCAGGTGATTTGCCCTTGTGTTTCTTAAGGTAAGCCTGAGTGTACACTGTGGAGAATGAATTCATTTTGTGTCTGACGTCGCAAAAATAACATGCTGTGGTCAGTAGGATAAAAGAAATAACTTTTCAATGAACTATGAATGTGTGAGAGCTTTCATACTGAAGACATGCCCACAGCCTAATGGGTAGGGTAGAAGGCTGTAAAGTAGAATTGTGAGGTCATGGGAATGGAGCAGATCTCAAAGCTTCAGTTCCCTCCAGTCAGTATGTGGCAAATTTTTACTCCAGTGAAATAAATGAAAAAGAACACAGTTATTATGTAATCATAAAAGACTTGTAGTGAATACATGTAATGAATTACTATAGAGTAATTACTTAGTAATTAGTAATTAGTACTAGAATGTACTAAATTCTTCTAATGTGTAACTCTCGTCAGAAAATTGTTACAGTAGTATAATAATTATAGAATCCATTTGACTTACAAGTAAAGTGAGGGAGTGCATCAATTCATGTGAAAAGCATTAAACCCTATTGAGTGTAAGAGAATGAAGATGGTTGGTTTTGAGTCCACCCATGAGATGGTATTTTCCTGGACTTTTCACATGTGTCGTACAAGTTTAATTGCTTGGATTAACATTTACATTCTTACAGGACGTGCTTGCTATTCTCTCCTGGGTTGAAATTTCACCCTAACCTCTATTCCTGAAGTGTTAATTTGGCATTCTTGTTTCACATCAAAGGCCTCTCTTTTCTTCAACAACTCTGCACAGAACTTTGAGAGATCAGAAACTCCAGGGAACCAGAGTCTTGCAGGATGTTGGGGAGCTCTGTGACTACTATCGCCAGTACAGCTCCAGACACTTGGATGCAAATAAAATAAATCAAATTGGTTTCAGTGATTAATTAGATTAAGTTTCACAGTGGCTGAACAGGTGGTTATATATTACCAAATGCCAGCCTCTCTGTTTCCTTTATATATGAGATATGTCATGTTCACAGCACTTCTTCAGGCATACACCTTCTGCTTTCACAAACACTTAATTCATTATCTTGAATCAAACCTCATGTTCTGCTGGAGTTGAGACTGAAACTTAGGACCCCTTGGGGATGAATATTTAGAGAGATAGTAGAGATTAATTCTGCAGTCTAGACTTGGATTCTCAGCTACCTGTTTTGTTTTGTTTCTCTACTGCCGAATTCCTAAATTAGAAGGACTAAGTGGAAGACAGAAAGGAGAGAGAGAGAGAGAGAGAGAGAGAGAGAGAGAGAGAGAGAGAGAAAGAGAAAGAGAGAGAGAGAGAAGACTTTAGTCTTTAAATATCAAATAACCAAATATGGTTCAGATATATTGAAGTGTCCTTTAAGTTTTCTAAGGCACAGGTGGTGGTCAGTGTTCAATCTATTAAGTGAGAACAAAAATTGTTAATCTTAAAAAGTTGTTTTCAGTATTTTAAGAAATCATATATCAGTCAGGCATGGTGACACATACCTTTATCCCGGTTACTGGGAGGCTGAGGGACAACGAGTCAATGTTTGAAGGCAGGCTGATGAATTGAGAGAGACTCTGAAAAGGATGAAAACCCAGTTGTTGTAGCTTTGTTCTAAAGTGCCCTGTGTTCTACTCCCAGTACTGGAGAAGAAAAGAGGAAGTGACACTCAGGAAGTGACAGTTCCTGAGACATAATACAACTAGTAACCTTTGGAAATATAGAGTCATTCTTATGTGTTCACACTGCTTTGCTAGAAGCAGAACCTCAATGAAGGACCAAAGCATAACCGTGATCCTTTATAGATCTCCCTAATGTGAGAGGATTTTTTTTAACATTCTTGTACCAGGTCCATATTACTTTTACTTTCTCTTTGAGAATGGGTGTTCCTAAACTTTCCTGGTCCTCTAGAACTTGAAGTCCTCCCACCTCAGGCTCCTGAGTAGCTGGGATCCCAGGCCTGGCCCACTGCTGCCTGGCTCTCATGTTCACTTAGCAATTGTCAGAAGCATACATATACTCAGCATCCCATAGGTCCACAGTCTACTCTGTTTCATGATCCTTTTACCTTCAATATCATGAAACTTCCATAGTTATTCACTTAAGTATATCCAGACTGCTTCCCTTTGCCAGGTGTTATGAAAATAGGTCCACATATGGCATTTTCTTTCTCACATGTGGAAATTTTTTAAAAGTTTACTTGAATGTAGAGTAGTGCTTATTAGGGGCTGGGAAGGGAATGAGGAGATGATGAAAGAGGAGTGGTTGGAAGTGACGAATGCACTCTTTATGTATGTATGGAAACATAACATGAATCCCTTCAGTATGTACAGTTAATATGTGTCAATAAACAAAGTTTAAAATCACTGTATATACAAATATGAATAAAACTGCTTTTTTCTCTCCTGTGGGAGCAGGTGCAGAATTCTGCAGTGCAGGTTCTCCACCTGGAGGGACCAGGCTTGTGGGTAAATTCCCCACCTTGGGAAAGTCTTGAGCTGGCAAGAACCCAATGCATTTACCTGAGGGCTGCTGAGCAGGATTCTTAAAGGCCCAGAAATGACCTCTATATAGATAGGATTGGAGACCTCTGTCTAACCACCTGTCTGACTTTGGGAGCCCCAAGTTGCTGCAGATGAGGTCCTAATCCCAGTGGATCAGTGCATACAATAGTACAGAAGGGAAGAAGAGCCTGCTGGAGGCCCTTTTTGCCCCCCAGAGACACTCCCTCAGTCTCCTCCTGCATTCTTCTTGATCTATGAAACCCATTTGTTTTTCAGATCCACTGCCCTATGCTGACAGCCCCAGAGAGGAGCTCTGCAGATTTGCACATTTCTTACTTGGGTTGGAAAGGCAGAGCTTTGAGTGGTGCCCAGATTGTGAAACTGGAATATGCAGTGCTGTAGGGACACTTTCCTTCCTGTTCCTTTTATTTTCTAGATGTTTTGCAGATTACATCAGCCTCACTGATGTATAATAACATAGCGAGATTTGAATTAACAGGTTATATGTATTGTGAGGGAATTTTTCTCACCATTCTATCCCCACTTCAAATAAAGAAAAAAGCAAGTATTCATTTCATACATTTATTGAGGTACTTGTAAAGTAGGAGAGCAAAACTCTCACTGAATGGCAAAATGAAATTCCCCCTTTTGTCCATTTGCCTTAGGTTAACCTCTGTCTTTTCTAAGTTGTCATTCTCAACTTAATCTGTTACCAGCACCAGCTTCTCCCTGGGGTTCTGGCTACAATCCTACCCTCTCACTGATAGTACATAATTTGTGATGGAAAATTGAGATTTCCCCCTTTACCTTGTTTTATTTAGTGTGAAAAGTTGGAGGCCAATATGAAAGGCAGAGGGTGGAATGTGACAAAAATTCTTTCAAGAATGCAGCAACTTAATTTTGATTAGCGATTGAAAGTGTTTGGATAAATGATCTCTACTCTTTATTTTTAAAGTTTTCTAAAAATAAATTTTCGATGTTGATAGACCTTTTTTTACTCATTTATTTGTATGTGGTGCTGAGAGTCAAACCCAGTGCCTCCCACATGCTAGGCAAGTGCTCTGCCACTGAGTGACAATCGCAGCCCATGATCTCTGCACTCCTACTGCCACCAGCTGTACAAAGTCAAAACCTCTTGATCTCCCATTGCTTATTATTGTTTCAAAGTTCATGAGAAGGTGTTTTGGAGAATACAGAAAAATATATCTAAAGTAGGGAGTAGTGATAACTGATAAAGTGTATTTATTAATCACTAGAGGCCACTGAAATGTATAAGAAGTTTCACTGCCTAAAATAAAACTTCATTTCCCAACAGCATCCAAACCCCAGAGTATATTCAAATATTTGATCAGTTGGATGTTGGAGCACCCCAGTGCTGAAGAGAAGCGTTTCTGACTGACCCAAAGCAAAATCAAGGGTGCAGAGTTTCTTTTATCCTTCCCTGCCTAAATGGCACGTTCGAATCACACCTCTGCACACCCACCAAGCAAAGATCTTCCCTTTCCTTC
>JAJEJO010032225.1:0-17080 GCA_020662805.1 Glaucomys volans
TCCTACACACGTCCTAGAGCCCTCCTACACACGTCCTACAGCCCTCCTGCACACGTCCTAGACCCTTAATTCACAAGTCCTGCAGCCCTCCTACGCATGTCCTAGACCCTCCTACACGTCCTAGAGCCCTCCAACAAACGTCCTGGAGCACTCCTACACAAGTCCTAGACCCCTCCTGCACATGTCCCACATCCTTCGTGCACATTCTATACAACTCCTGCACACAATCTTCAGTCCCCCTATACACGTTCCTGAGCCCTCCTACACACATCCTAGAGCCCTCCTGCACACGTCTTAAAACCCTCTTGCACACGTCTTAAAGCCCTCTTGCAAACAACCTAGAGGCCTACTTGACACGTCCTACATTCCTCCTATACACTTCATAGAGCCCTCCTCCATACATCCTAGAGCCCTCCTTCACACATCCTCAGCTCTCCTGCAAAGTCCAACAACCCTCCTACACACGTTCAAAAGCCCTCCTACACCATCCTACAGCCCTCATGCACACGTCCTACATCCGTCCTGCACAATTCACACATACCTCCTGCTCACATCTTTGACTCCTCTTTCACAAGACCTAGAGCACTCTTACACACATCCTACAACCTCCTGCACACGTCCTAGAGTCCTACTTCACACGTCCTTCAGCCCTCCTTCAAAAGTCTACACACTTCCTAGATCCCTCCTCAACACGTATTAGAGCCCTCCCACACAGCCCTCCTAACCATATCCCAGAATCCTCCTACACACGACCTAGATCCCTACCACACATGTCCTAGAACCCTCCTTCACAAGTCCTACAGCCCTCCTGCGCACGTCCTAGATCCTCCTACACACAACAAGGAGCACTCCTACACAGATCCTAGAGTCCTCCTGCACATGTCATAAAGCCCACGTACACACATCTAGAACCCTCATTCACGCGTCCTACATCCCTCCTGCACAAGTTCTAGATCCTTAACTCACAAGTCCTGCATCCCTCCTATGCATGTCCTAGACCCTCCTACACACGTCGAAAAGCTCTCCTACATACGTCCTGGAGCACTCCTACACATGTCCTAGACCCCTCCTGCACACGTCTTAGAACCCTCCTGCACACGTCCTACAGAACTCCTGCACATGTCCCAGAGCCCTCCTCAACACTTCGTAGAGCTCTCATTCACATTGTACAGCTGTCCTACACACGTTTTAGCACCCTACTACACTCATCTTAGATCCCTCCTATACACATACTAGAGCACTTCTACACACGTGCTACAGACCGCCTACACACCTCTTTCAGCCCTCCTGCACGTGTCAAGAGCCATCGTGCACACATCATAGAGACCTTCTGCAAACGACCTGGAGCCCTCCTACACGCGTCCTAGAGACCTCCTGCACATGACATAAAGCTCTCCTGCACACATCCTAGAGTTCTGAACACGACCTACAGTCCTCTAGCACACGTCCTTGAGCCCTCCTTCACAATTCCTACAGCCCTGGTACACATGTAATTGAGAACTCCTACACACTTCCTAGATCCCTCCTCAACACGTATTAGAGCCCTCCCACACACATCCTAGTGATCTCCTGCACACGTCCTGCAGCTCTCCTTCACAAGTATTACATCCCTTCTGCACATGTCCTAGACCCTTAATTCACAAGTCCTGCAGCCCTCTAACGCACATCCTAGCACCCTCCTACACACATACTAGAGGCCTCCTACACACATCCTGGATCATGAATACACACGACCTAGAGCTCTCCTGAACACATCTTACAACCCTCCTGCGCATGTCCTACAGACCTCCTGCACACACCCTACAGCCCGCCCCACATCCCTGAGCCCTCCTACACACATCCTGGAGCCCTCCTACACACGTCCTAGTGCCCTCCTTTACATGTCCTACAGCCCTTTCCAAAGGTACTAGAGACCTCTGCACACATCAGAGAGCCCTCCTACACACGTCCTAGAGATATCCTTAACATGTCTGACAGCCCGTCTGCAATCATCGTAGATCCCTTCTACACACATCCTAGAGCCCTCCTACACAGATCCTAGATCCCTCCCGCACGTGTCATAAAGCCCTCGAACACACATGCTAGAGGCCTCCTTCCCATGTCCTACAGCCCTCCTGCACATGATTCGAGCCCTCCAGCACATGTCCTGGAGCACTCCTACACACATCCTAGAGCTCTCCTTCACACGTCCTACAGCCCTCAAGCACACATACTAAATCCTCCTTCACACAACCAAGAGCCCTCCTACACATGTCCTAGAGTGCTTCTGCAAATGTCATAAACCTCTCATACACTCGTGCTAGAGCCCTCCTTCACCCATCCTACATCCTTCCGGCACACATCCTAGAGCCTTAATTCACAAGTCCTGCCGCCCTCCTACGCACGTCCTAGAACCCTCCTAACACATCCTAGAGAACTCCTACACACGTCCTGGAGCACTCCTACATATATCCTACAGCTCTCCTGCACACATCCTACACCCCCCTGCACACGTCTTACAGACCTCCTGAACACATCCCACATCCCTCCTCCACATGTCCCTGAGGCCTCCTACACAGGTCCTGGAGCCCTCTTGCACACATATTAAAGCCCTCTTGCACACGTCATAAAGCCCTCTTGCACATGACATAGAGCCCTACTTGACACGTGCTACATTCCTCCTATACACGTCACCAAGCCCTCCTACACATGTCCTACAGCCCTGCGAAAAACATACTAGAGCCCTCCTACACACATCCTACAGACCTCCTCCACATGTTCCAGAGCCCTTTTACACATGTCCCATAGCCCTCGTACACATGTTCTAGAGACCACCTACACATGTCCTAGAGCCCTCCAACCCACTTCCTACAGCCCTCCTGCACACGTTTTACAGCCATCCTGCAAACGTCCTAGATCCCTCCTGCACACGTCACAGAGCCCTCCTCCACACGTCCTAGAGCCCTCCTTCACACATCCTCCACCCTCCTGAAAACATCCGACAACCCTCCTACACACGTCCTAAAGCACTCCTACACACATCCTACAGCCCTCATGCCCACGTCCTCCAAACGGCCTGCACAATTCACACACACCTCCTGCTCACATCTTTGAGTCCTCCTTCAAAATCCTAGAGCCCTCTTTCACACCTCCGACAACCCTCCTACACACGTCCTAGAGTCCTACTTCACACGTCCTTCAGCCCTCCATCAAAAGTCCTACAGCCCTCCTACACACGTCCTAGAGCCCTCCTACACATGTCCTACAGCCCTCCATTACACGTCCTACTACCTCCTGCACATGTCCTATATCCTCTGACACACATCCGAGAGCCCTCCTACACAGGCCCTAGAGTCCTCCTGCACATGTCATAAAGCCATCCTACACAAATGCTAGAATTCTCCTTCACCAGTCCTACATCCCTCCTGCACACATTCTAGAGCCATAATTCACAAGTCCTGCAGCCCTCCTACGCACATCCTAGAGTCTTAATTCTCAAGTCATGGACCCTCCTATGCACGTCCTAGAACCCTCCTAAACACATCCCAGAACCCTCCTACACAGGTACTGGAGCACTTCTACACATATCCTAGAGCTCTCCTGCACACATCTTACACCCTCCTGCACTCAGCTTACAGTCCTCCTGAACACATCCTTCAGCCCTCGTCCACACGTCCTTGAGCCCTCCTACACACGTCCTAGTGCCCTCCTGCACATGTCTGAAAGCCCTCTTGCACACATCTTAAATCCCTCTTGCACACAACCTAGAGCCCTACTTGACACATCCTACATTCCTCCTTTACACGTAATAAACCCTCCTAAACACATCCTATAGCCCTCCCAAAAACGTCCTAGAGCCCTCCTACACACGTCCTATAACATTCCACACACATCCTATCGCCCTCCTACATAGGTCCTACAGCCCTCCTGCACACATACTACAGCCCTACTTCAAATGTCCTACAGCTTCCTGCACTCACCCTAGAGCCCACCTTCACACGTCCTACAGCCCTCCTTCACATGTCCTTCAACCCTTCTAAATTTGTCCTGGAGCCCTCCTACACATTTTTTAGGTCCCCCTAATCACGTACTAGAGGTGTCCTACATACATCCTAGAGCTTTCCTACTCACGTCATAGAGCCCTCATGCACACTTCCAACAGCCCTCCTGCGCTCATCATAGAGCCCTCCTGCACAACCCTTGAGCCCTCCTTCACACATCCTACAGCCCTCCTGTACAATTCACACACACCTCTTGCACACATCTTTGAGCCCTCATTTACGCTACCTACAGCCCTCCTACACATGTCCCAGAGCCCTCGAACACACTTCCTAGAGCCCTCATGTACACGTTTTACAGCCATCGTGCAAACATCCTAGATCCCTCCTGCACATGTCACAGAGCCCTACTCCACACGTCCTAGAGCCCTCCTTCTCACATCCTCCACTCTCCTGCAATGGACTTACAACCCTCCTACACACGTCCTAAAGAACTCCTACACACGTGCTACAGCCCTCATGCACAGACCTACATCCTGCCTGCTCAAAACATTCATACCTCCTTCTCACATTTTTGAGCCCTCCTTCACAAGACCTAGAGCCCCATTTCAAATGTCCTACAACACTTCTGCACCCGTCCTAGAGTCCTACTTCACACGACCTTCCGCCCTCCTTCAAAATCCTACAGCCCTCCTAACCATATCCCAGAATACTTCTACACACGACCTGGAGCCTTACCAAACATGTCCTAGAGCCCTCCTTCACAAGTCCTACAGCCCTCCTGCACACGTCTTAGATCCTCCTACACAACAAAGAGCACTCCTACACAGATCCTAGAGTCCTCCTGCACATGTCATAAAGCCCACGGACACACATCTAGAGCCCTCTTTCACCCGTCCTACTTCCCTCCTGCACAAGTTCTAGATACTTAATTCACAAGTCCTGCAGCCCTCCTGCACACCTCCTAGAGTCCTACTTCACACGTCCTTCAGCCCTCCATCAACAGTCCTACAGCCCTCCTACACATGTCCTACAGCCCTCCATTTCACGTCCTACAACAACCTGCACACATCCTAGATCTTTCGACACACAACAAAGAGCCCTCCTACACAGGACCTAGATCCTCCTGCACATGTCATAAAGCCCTCGTACACACATGCTAGAGCCCTCTTTCAGCCATCCTAATCCCTCCTTCACACGTCCTAGACCCTTAATTCACAAGACCTGCAGCCCTCCTACGCATGTCCTAGACACTCCTACACACGTCCTAGAGCCCTCCTACAAAAGTCCTGGAGCACTCCTACACACATCCTAGACCTGTCCTTCACACGACTTACAGCCCTGCATCACACATCCTAAATCCTCCTTCACACAACCAAGAGCCCTCCTACACATGTCCTAGAGTGCTTCTGCACATGTCTTAAACCTCTCATACACTCGTGCTAGAGCCCTCCTTCACCCATCCTACTTCCCTCTGGCACACATTCTAGAGCCTTAATTCACAAGTCCTGCTGCCCTCCTACGCACATCCTAGAACCCTCCTAAACACAACCTAGAGACCTTCTACACACGTCCAGGAGCACTTTACACATATCCTACAGCTCTCCTGCACACATCCTACACCCCCCTGCACACGTCTTACAGACCTCCTGAACTCTCCCACAGCCATCCTCCACATGTCACCTAGGCATTCTACACAGTTCCTAGAGCCCTACTGCACACATCTTAAAGCCCTCTTGCACATGACCTAGAGCCCTACTTGACACGTGCCACAAACCTCCTATACCTGTTATAAAGCCCTCCTACCCACATCCTATAGCCCTCCGAAAAACATCCTAGAGCCCTCCTACACACATCCTACAGCCCTGCTACACATGTCCCAAAGCCCACCTATCCATGTCCTAGAGCCCTCCTACACATATCCTAGAGCCCTCCAACCCACTTCCTAGAGGCCTCCTGCACACGTTTTACAGCCATCCTGCAAAGTCCTAGATCCCTCCTGCACACGTCACAGAGCCCTCCTCCACACGTCCTAGAGCCCTCCTTCACACATCCTCCACCCTCCTGCAACGGTCCTACAACCCTCCTACACACATCCTAAAGCCCTCCTACACAAGTCCTACAGCCCTCATGCACATGTCCTACATCCGGTCCGCACAATTCACACATACCTCCTGCTCACATCTTTGAGTCCTCCTTCACAAGACCTATAGCCCCCTTTCACACGTCCTACAACCCTCCTGCACACGTCCTAGAGTCCTACTTCACACGTCCTTCAGCCCTCCATCAAAAGTCCTACAGCCCTCCTACACACGTCCAAGAGCCCTCCTACACATGTCCTACAGCCCTCCATTACACGTCCTACAACCTCCTGCACACGTCCTACATCCTCCGACACACAACCAAGAGCCCTCCTACACAGGCCCCAGAGTCCTCCTGCACATGTCATAAAGCCCTCGTACACACATGCTAGAGCCCTCTTTCAGCCGTCCTACATCCCTCCTGCACACGTCCTATACCCTTAATTCACAAGACCTGCAGCCCTCCAACGCATGTCCTAGAACCTCCTACACACGTACTAGAGCCCTCCTACAAACATCCTGGATCACTCCTACACACGTCCTAGACCCATCCTGCACATGTCCTACAGCCTTCGTGCACATCCTACAGACCTCCTGCACACATTCTACAGTCCTGCTTTACACGTCCCTGAGCCATCCTACACACATCCTAGAGCCCTCCTGCACACGTGTTAAAACCCTCTTGCACACGCCTTAATGCCCTCTTGCAAACAACCTAGAGCCCTACTTGACTCGTCCTACATTCCTCCTATACACGTCATAAAGCCCTCCTCCACAAATCCTAGAGCCCTCCTTCCCACATCCTCCACTCTCCTGCAAAATCCTACACCCCTCCAACACACTTTCAATAGCCCTCCTACACACGTCCTACAGCCCTCATGCACACGTCCTACATCCGGCCTGCACAATTCACACATACCTCCTGCTCACATGTTTGAGTCCTGCTTCACAAGTCCTAAAGCACTCTTTCACATGTCCTACAACCCTCCTGCACACGTCCTAGAGTCCTACTTCACACGTCCTTCAGCCCTCCTTCAAAAGTCCTTAAGCCCTCCTAACCATATCGCACAATCCTCCTACACACGACCTGGAGCCCTACCACAAATGTCCTAGAGCCCTCCTTCACAAGTCCTACAACCCTCCTGCACACGTCCTAGATCCTCCTACACACATCAAAGAGCACTCCTAAACAGATGCTGGAGTCCTCCTGCACATATCATAAAGCCCACGTTCACACATCTAGAGCCCTCGTTCACGTGCCCTACATCCGTCCTGCACAAGTTCTTGATCCTTAATTCAGAAGTCCTGAAGCCCTCTTATGCATGTCCTAGACCCTCCTACACACGTCCTAGAGCTCTCCTACACACGTCCAGGGGCACTCCAAAACACATCTTACATCCCTTCTGCACATGTCCTAGGGCCTTAATTCACAAGTACTGCAGCCCTTTAAAGCACGTCCTAGAACGCTCCTACACACATACTAGAGCCCTCCTACACACATCCTGGAGCACGACTACACACGTCCAAGAGCTCTCCTGCACACGTCCTACAACCCTCCTGCACATGTCCTACAGATCTGCTGCACACACCCTACAGCCCGCCCCACATCCCTGAGCTGTCCTACACACATCCTGGACCCCTCCTACACACATCTTAGTGCCCTCCTGTACATGTCCTATAACCCTCCTACAAAGGTGCTAGAGACCTCTGCACACATCAGAGAGCCCTCCTAAACACGTTCTAGAGATATCCTTAACATGTCTGACAGCCATTCTGCAATCATCCTAGATCCCTTCTACACACATCCTAGAGCCCTTCGACACAGATCCTAGATCCCTCCCGCACGTGTCATAAAGCCCTCGTACACACGTGGAAGAGGCCTCCGTTCCACGTCCTACAGCCCTCCTGCACATGAATTAGAGCCCTCCTGCACATGTGCTGGAGCACTCCTACACATATCCTAGAACTCTCCTTCACACGTCCTACAGCCCTCCAGCACACATCCTAAATCCTCCTTCACACAACCAAGAGCCCTCCTACACATGTACTAGAGTGTTTCTGCCTAAGCCATAAACCTCTCATACACTCGTGCTAGAGCCCTCCTTCACCCATCCTACATTCCTCCGGCACACATCCTAGAGCCTTAAATAAAAATTCCTGCGCCCCTCCTACGCATGTCCTATGACCCTCCTAAACACATCCTAGAGACCTCCTACACACGTCATGGAGCACTACTACACATATCCTACAGCTCTCCTGCACACATCCTACACCCCCCTGCACACGACTTACAAACCTCCTAAACACGTCCCACAGCCCTCCTCCACATATCCCTGAGGCCTCCTCCACAGTCCTAGAGCCCTCGTGCAAATACTTAAACCCCTCTTGCACACGTCTTAAAGCCCTCTTGCACATGACCTAGAGCCCTACTTGACACTTGCTACATTCCTCCTATACACGTCATAAAGCCCTCATACACACGTCCTACAGCCCTCAGAAAAACATCCTAGAGTCCTCCTACACATGTCCCAGAGCCATCCTACATATGTCCTAGAGCCCTCCTACACATGTCCTAGAGCCCTCGTGCACATGTCCTAGAGCCCTCCAACCCACTTCCTAGAGCCCTCCTGCACACGTTTTACAGCCATCCTGCAAATGTCCTAGACACCTCTTGCACACGTCACAGAGCCCTTCTCCACACGTCCTAGAGCCCTCCTTCACACATCCACCCCCCTCCTGCAAAGGACCTACAACCCTTCTACACACGTCCTAAAGCCCTCCTAAACTCGTCCTACAGCCCACATGCACACGTCCTACATCCGGCCTGCACAATTCACACATACGTCCGGCTCACATCTTTGAGTCCTCCTTCACAAGACCTAGAGCAATTTTTCACACGTCCTACTACCCTCCTGCACACATCCTAGAGTCCTACTTCACACGTCCTTCAGCCCTCCTTCAAAAGTCCTACAGCCCTCCTAACCATATCCCAGAATCCTCCAACACAGGACCTAGAGCCCTACCACACATGACCTAGAGCCCTCCTTCACAAGTCCTACAGCCATCCTGCACATGTCCTAGATCCTCCTACACAAAATAAAGAGCACTCCTACACAGATCCTAGAGTCCTCCCGCATATGTCATAAACCCCACGTACACACATCTAGAGCCCTCTTTCACGCGTCCTACATCCCTCCTGCACAAGTTCTAGATCCTTAATTCACAAGTCCTGCAGCCCTCCTATGCATGTCCTAGACCCTCCTACACACGTCCTAGAGCTCTCCGACATACGTCCTGGAGCACTCCTACGCACGTCCTAGACCCCTCCTGCACACGTCTTAGAAACCTCCTGCACACGTCATACAGACCTCCTGCACATGTCCCAGAGCCCTCCTCAACACATCTTTGAGCTCTCATTCACATTGTAGATCCGTCCTACACACGTTTAAGCACCCTACTACACTCATCTTAGATCCCTCTTATACACATACTAGAGCACTCCTACACACGTGCTACAGACCGCCTACACACCTCTTTCAGCCCTCCTGCACATGTCGAGAGCCATCGAGCACACATCAAAGAGCCCTTCTGCAAACGACCTGGAGCCCTCCTACACACGTCCTGGAGACCTCCTGCACATGACATAAAGCTCTCCTGCACACATCCTAGAGTTCTCCTGAACATGACCTACAGTCCTCTAGCACACGTCCTTGAGCCCTCCTTCCCAAATCCTACAGCCCTGGTACACATGTAATTGAGCCCTCCTACACACTTCCTAGATCCCTCCTCAACAAGTATTAGAGCCCTCCCACACACATCCTAGTGATCTCCTGCACATGTCCTGCTGCTCTCCTTCACAAGTATTACATCCCTTCTGCACATGTCCTAGAGCCTTAATTCACAAGTCCTGCAGCCCTCTAACACACATCCTAGATCCTCTGACACACAACCAAGAACCGTCCTACACAGGCCCTAGAGTCCTCCTGCACATGTCATAAAGCCCTCCTACACACATGCTAGAGCCCTCTTTCAGCCATCCTACATCCCTACTGCACACGTCCTAGACCCTTAATTCACAATTTCTGGAGCACTCCTACGCATGTCCTAGACCCTCCTACACACGTCCTAGAACCCTCCAACAAACGTCCTGCAGCACTCCAACACAGGTCTTAGACCCCTCCTGCACATGACCTACAGCCCTCGTGCACATTCTACACAACTGCTGCACACATTCTACAGTCCTCCTATACACGTCCCTGAGCCCTCCTACACACATCCTAGAGCCCTCCTGCACACGTCTTAAAACCCTCTTGCACACGTCTTAAAGCCCTCTTGCAAACAATCTAGAGCCCTACTTGACACGTCCTACATTCCTCCTATACACTTCATAGAGCCCTCCTCAAAACATCCTAGAGCCCTCCTTCACACATCCTCAGCTCTCCTGCAAAGTCCTACAACCCTCCTACACACGTTCAAAGGCACTTCTACACCGTCCTACAGCCCTCATGCACACGTCCTACATCCGGCCTGCACAATTCACACATACCTCCTACTCACATCTTTGATTCCTTTTTCACAAGAACTAGAGCACTCTTACACACGTCCTACACCTCCTGCACACGTCATAGAGTCCTACTTCACACGTCCTTCAACCCTCCTTCAAAAGTCCTACAGCCCTCCTAACCATATCCCAGAATCCTCCTACACACGACCTAGAGCCCTACCACACATGTCCTACAGCCCTTCTTCACAAGTCCTACAGCCCTCCTGCACAGGTCCTAGATCCTCCTACACACAACAAAGAGCACTCCTACACAGATCCTAGAGTCCTCCTGCACATGTCATAAAGCCCACGTACACACATCTATAACCCTCATCAACGCGTGCTACATCCCTCCTGCACAAGTTCTAGATCCTTAATTCACAAGCCCGGCAGCCCTCCTATGCATGTCCTAGACCCTCCTACACACGTCCTAGAGCTCTCCTACATACGTCCTGGAGCACTCCTACACACGTTCTAGACCCCGTCTGCTCACGTCTTAAAACCCTCCTGCACACGTCCTACAGACCTCCTGCACATGTCCCAGAGCCCTCCTCAACACATCATAGAGCGCTCATTCACGTTGTACAGCCGTCCTAAACACGTTTTAGCACCCTACTACACACATCTTAGATCCCTCTTATACACATACTGGAGCACTCCTATCCACGTGCTACAGACAGCCTACACACCTCTTTCAGCCCTCCAGCACATGTCAAGAGCCATCGTGCACACATAATAGAGATCTGCAAACGACCTGGAGCCCTCCTACACGCGTCCTAGAGCCCTCCTGCACATGACATAAAGCTCTCCTGCACATATCCTAGAGTTCTCCTGAACACGACCTACAGTCCTCTAGCACACGTCCTTGAGCCCTCCTTCACAAATCCTACAGCCCTGGTACACATGTAATTGAGCCCTCCTACACACTTCCTAGATCCCTCCTAAACACGTATTAGAGCCCTCCCACACACATCCTAGTGATCTCCTGCACACGTCCTGCAGCTCTTTTTCACAAGTCTTACATCCCTTCAGCACATGTCCTAGAGCCTTAATGCACAAGTCCTGCAGCCGTCTAACGCACGTCTTAGAACCCTCCTACACACATCCTGGAGCCTTCCTACACACATCCTGGAGCACGACTACACACATCCTAAAGCTCTCCTGCACACGTCCTACAACCCTCCTGCACATGTCCTACAGACCTCCTGCATACACCCTACAGCCCGCCCCACATCCCTGAGCCCACCTACACACATTCTGGAGACCTCCTACACACGTCCTAGTGTCCTCCTGTACCTGTCCTACAACCCTCCTTCAAACCCTCCTTGTGTGCTAGAGACCTCTGCACACATTAGAGAGCCCTCCTAAACACGTCCTAGAGACATCCTTAACATGTCTGACAGCCCTTCTGCAATCATCCTAGATCCCTTCTACACACATCCTAGAGCCCTCCTACACAGATCCTAGATCCCTCACGCACGTGTCATAAAGCCCTCATACACACGTGCTAGAGGCCTCCTTCACACGTCCTACATCCCCCCTGCACATGAATTAGAGCCCTCCTGCACATGTCCTGGGGCACTCCTACACGCATCCAAGAGCTCTCCTTCACACATCCTACAGACCCCCAGCACACATACTAAATCCTCCTTCACACACCCAAGAGCTCTCCTACACATGTACTAGAGTGCTTCTGCACATGTCATAAACCTCTCATACACTCGTGCTAGAGCCCTCCTTCACCCATCCTACATCACTCCAGCACCCATCCTAGGGCCTTATTTCACAAGTACTGCGGCACCTCCTACGCACGTCCTAGAACCCTCCTAAACACATCCTAGAGACTTCCTACACACGTCAGGGAGCACTCCTACACATATCCTACAGCTCTCCTGCACACATCCTACACCACCCTGCACACGTCTTACAGACCTTCTGAACATGTCCCACAGCCCTCCTCCACATGTCCCTGAGGCCTCTTACACAGGTTCTAGAGCCCTCCTGCACACATCTTAAAGCCCTCTTGCACACGTCTTAAAGCCCTCTTGCACATGACTTAGAGCCCTACTTGACACATGCTATATTCTTCCTATACACGTCATTAAGCCCTCCTGCACACGTCCAAGAGCCCTGAGAAAAACATACTAGAGCCCTCCTACACACCTCCTACAGCCCTCCTACACATGTCCTAGAGCCCTCCTACACATGTCCTAGAGCCATCCAACCCACTTCCTAGAGCCCTCGTGCACACGTTTTACAGACATCCTGCACAGGTCCTAGATCCCTCCTCCACACGTCACAGAGCCCTCCTCCACACGTCCTAGAGCCCTCCTTCACACATCCTCCACCCTCCTGCAAAGGTCCTACAACACTCCTACACACATCCTAACACACTCCTACACACGTCCTACAGCCCTCAAGCACACGTCCTACATCAGGCCTGCACAATTCACACATACCTCCTGCTCACATGTTTGAGTCCTCCTTACAAGAACTAGAACCCTCTTTCACACGTCCTACAACCCTCCTGCACACGTCCTAGAGTCCTACTTCACACGTCCTTCAGCCCTCCAACAAAAGTCCTATAGCCCTCCTACACACCTCCTACAGCCCTCCTACACATGTCCTACAGCCCTCCATTACACGTCCTACAACCTCCAGCACACGACCTAGATCCTCCGACACACAACCAAGAGCCCTCCTACAAAGGCCCTAGAGTCCTCCTGCACATGTCATAAAGCCCTCGTACACACATGCTAGAGCACTCTTTCAGCCATCCTACATCCCTCCTGCACACGTCCTAGACCCTTACTTCACAAGTCCTGCAGCCCTCCAAAGCATGTACTATACCCTCCTACACACATCCTAGAGACCTCCTACAAACGTCCTGGAGCACTCCTACACATGTCCTAGACCCCTCCAGCACCCCCCGTCCTACATTCCTCGTGCACATCCTACAGACCTCCTGCACACATTCTACAGTCCTCTTATACACGTCCCTGAGCCCACCTACACACATCCTAGAGCCCTCCTGCACACGTCTTACAACCCTCTTGCACATGTCTTAAAGCACTCTTGTAAACAACCTAGAGCCCTACTTGACACGTCCTACATTCCTCCTATACACTTCATAAAGCCCTCCTCAACACATCCTAGAGCCCTCCTTCACACATTTTCCGCTCTCCTGCAAAGTCCTAGATCCCTCCTACACACGTTCAAAAGCCCTCCTACACACGTCCTACATCCCTCATGCGCACGTCCTATATCTGGCCTGCACAATTTACACATACCTCCTGCTCACATCTTTGAGTCCTCCTTCACAAGACCTAGAGCACTCTTTCTCACGTCCTACAACCCTCCTGCACATGTCCTAGAGTCCTAATTCACTCATCCTTCAGCCCTTCTTCGAAAGTCCTAAAGCCCTCCTAACCATATCCCAGATTGCTCCTACAAACGACCTAGAGCCCTACCACACATGTCCTAGAACCCTCCTTCGCAAGTCCTACAGCCCTCCTGCACACGTCCTAGATCCTCCTACACACAACAAAGTGCACTCCTACACAGATCCTAGAGTCCTCCTGCACGTGTCATAAAGCCCACGTACACACATCTAGAGCCCTCTTTCACCCGTCCTACATCCCTCCTGCACAAGTTCTAGATCCTTAATTCACAAGTCCTGCAGCCCTCCTATGCATGTCCTAGACCCTCCTACACACATCCTAGAGCTCTCCTACATACGTCCTGGAGCACTCCTACACACGTCCTAGACCCCTCCTGCACACGTCAAAGAACCCTCCTGCACACGTCCTACAGACCTCCTGCACATGTCCCAGAGCCCTCCTCAACACATCGTAGAGCTCTCATTCACGTTGTACAGCCGCCCTACCCACGTATTAGAACCCTATTACACACATCTTAGATCCTTCCTATACACATACTAGAGCACTCCTACACACGTGCTACAGACCGCCTAAACACCTCGTTCAGCCCTCCTGCACATGACAAGACCAATCGTGCACACATCATAGAGCCCTTCTGCAAAAGACCTGGAGCCCTCCTACACAGGTCCTAGTGCCCTCCTGCCCATGCCATAAAGCTCTCCTCCACACATCCTAGAGTTCTCCTGAACACGACCTACAGTCCT
This sequence comes from Glaucomys volans, assembly GCA_020662805.1. Classification (NCBI taxonomy): domain Eukaryota; kingdom Metazoa; phylum Chordata; class Mammalia; order Rodentia; family Sciuridae; genus Glaucomys; species Glaucomys volans. The sequence continues at coordinate 14,746 of JAJEJO010032225.1, forward strand.
CTAGCACACGTCCTTGAGCCCTCCTTCACAAATCCCACAGCCCTGGTACACATGTAATTGAGCCCTCCTACTCACTTCCTTGATCCCTCCTAAACACGTATTAGAGCCCTCCCACACACATCCTAGTGGTCTCCTGCACACGTCCTGCAGCTCTCCTTCACATGTCTTACATCCCTTCTACACATATCCTAGAGCCTTAATTCACAAATCCTGCAGCCGTCTAACACACGTCCTAAAACCCTCCTACACACATACTAGAGCCCTCCTACACACATCCTGGAGCACGACTTCACACGACATCGAGCTCTCCTGCACACGTCATACAACCCTCCTGCACATGTCCTACAGACCTCCTTCACACACCCTACAGCCCGACCCACATCCCTGAGCCCTCCTACACACATCCTGGAGCCCTCCTACACACGTCCTAGTGCCCTCCTGTACATGTCTTACAGCCCTTTTGCAAAGGTGCTAGAGACCTCTGCACACATCAGAGAGCCCTCCTAAACACGTCCTAGAGACATCCTTAACATGTCTCACAGCCATTCTGCAATCATCCTAGATCCCTTCTACACACATCCTAGAGCCCTCCTACACAGATCCTAGATCCCTCCCAAACGTGTCATAAAGCCCTCGTACACACGTGCTATAGGCCTCCTTCCCACGTCCTACAGCCTTCCTGCACATGAATTAGAGCCCTCCTGCACATGTCGTGGTGCACTCCTACATACATCCTAGAGCTCTCATTCACACGTCCTACAGCCCTCCAGCTAACATCCTAAATCCTCCTTCACACAACAGAGCCCTCCTACACATGTAATAGAGTGTTTCTGCACATGTCATAAACCTCTCATACACGTGCTACCGCCCTCCTTCACCCATCCTACATCCCTCCGGCACACATCCTAGAGCCTTAATTCACAAGTCCTGCTGCCCTCCTAGGCACATCGTAGAACCCTCCTGAACACATCCTAGAGACCTACTACACACGTCCTGGAGCACTCGTACCCATATCCTACAGCTCTCCTGCACACATCCTACACCCCCTCCACACGTCTTACAGACCTCCTAAACAGGTACCACAGCCCTCCTCCAAATGTTCCTGAGGCCTCCTACACAGGTCCTAGAGCCCTCCTGCAAACATCTTAAAGCCCTCTTGCACACGTCTTAAAGCGCTCTTGCACATGACCTAGAGCCCTACTTGACACGTGCTACATGACTCCTATACACGTCATAAAGCCCTCCTACACCCGTCCTACAGCCCTCCGAAAAACATCCTAGAGTCCTCCTACACACATCCTACAGACCTCCTCCACATATTCCAGAGCCCTCCTACACATGTCCCATAGCCCTCGTACACATGTCCTAGAGCTCTCCTACACATGTCCTAGAGCCCTCCAACCCACTTCCTAGGGGCCTCCTGCACACGTTTTACAGCCATCCTGCAAACGTCCTAGATTCCTCCTGCACACGTCACAGAGCCCGCCTCCACACGTCCTAGAGCCCTCCTTCACACATCCTCCACCCTCCTGCATCGGTCCTACAACCCTCCTACACACATCCTAAAGCCCTCTTACACACGTCCTACAGCCCTCATGCACATGTCCTACATCCGGTCTGCACAATTCACACATACCTCCTGCTCACATCCTTCAGTCCTCCTTCATAAGACCTATAGCCAACTTTCACACGTCCTACAACCCTCCTGCACACGTCCTAGAGTCCTACTTCACACGTCCTTTAGCCCTCCATCAAAAGTCCTACAGCCCTCCTACACACGTCCTAGAGCCCTCCTACACATGTCCTACAGCCCTCCATTACACGTCCTACAACCTCCTGCACACGTCCTACATCCTCCTACACACAACCAAGAGCTCTCCTACACAGGCCCCAGAGTCCTCCTGCACATGTCATAAAGCCCTCGTACACACATGCTAGAGCCCTCTTTCAGCCATCCTACATCCCTCCTGCACACGTCCTATATCCTTAATTCACAAGACCTGCAGCCCTCCAACGCATGTCCTAGAACCTCCTACACAGGAACTAGAGCCCTCCTACAAACATCCTGGATCACTCCTACACACGTCCTAGACCCCTCCTGCACATGTCCTACAGCCTTCGTGCACATCCTACAGACCTCCTGCACACATTCTACAGTCCTGCTTTACACGTCCCTGAGCCATCCTACACACATCCTAGAGCCCTCCTGCACACGTGTTAAAACCCTCTTGCACACGCCTTAAAGCCCTCTTGCAAACAACCTAGAGCCCTACTTGACTCGTCCTACGTTCCTCCTATACACGTCATAAAGCCCTCCTCCACAAATCCTAGAGCC
>JAJEJO010032232.1:0-26764 GCA_020662805.1 Glaucomys volans
TTTTTTTTTTTTTGGTGTCGGGGATTGAACCCAGGGTTGCTTAACCACTGAGGCACATCCCTAGTACTTTATATATTTTATTAAGAGACAGAGTCTCACTGAATTTATAAGTGCCTTGCTAAATTGCTGAGTCTTTCAACTCATGATCCGCCTGTCTCAGTCTTCTGAGTCCCTGAGATTATAGGCATGTACCACTGCGCCTGAGGTAGATAGATCTGTGTGTTGATGTGGTGGTCAGTGGGGTAGGGATGCTGTCTGCTTCATCTTTTGGCCTTCCCTTCCCTTTCTTCCTGTTCTGGAGCCTTCTTGCAGACACATCGTTCTCTGTCCTTCAGACACATACTTCACCCACACATCCCTCCAAAGTATCCACACTTTTTCCCACTCTTCTTCCCTTGTCTGCGGGAACATCCCCAGTCCATCTGTTTATGAAAAAACACACCCTATCCTGGACAGCTCAACTAAAAACTACCTCCTTTAGAAATATATCTCTCCTTCCCCATCTAAATGTGATTTCTTTCCTAAGTCATCAAACATTCACTGAAGATGTACTCTGTGACTCTGGAAACAGACAAACTTGGGATATATACAGCTCCAGTTCACTTTTAGCCGTGTATCCTCAAGCCAGTTATTTTGCTGGGTTTTGGGGGTTTTGTGGGGGGGGGTTATTTTTGTTAGTTGGTTGATTTGTTTTGTTTGTTTGTAGTATTGTGAATTGAATCCAGGGGCATTCTATCACTAAGCTATATCCCCAGTCCTATTTATTTATTTATTTCTTGGTACTGGGGATTTAATCCAGGGATGTCCTACCACTGAGCTATACCCTCAGCCCTTTTTTATTTTTTATTTTGAGACAGTGTCTCACTAAGTTGCTGAGGGACTCACTAAATTGCTGAGGCTGGCTGCAAATTTGTGATCTTCCTGCCTCAGGAGGATTTGCTGGGATTTTAGGCATGCCTCATGGCTCCCAGTTTATTTAGTTTCTTTGTGTCTCAGTTTCTTCATCTGTAAAATGGAGCTAATAGCTCAGAGTTATTAGGAGGATGCCACACAGGAAAGTATCAAGACAATGCCTGGCCTAGAATAGGTGTTCAACAAACCATTGAATTGCCAAACCTTGTATGTTCTACTAAAATATTAACTGCGTAGGTGCCTGCTATGGTGAACACCTGTAATCCCAGAGACTCAGAAGGCTGAGGCAGGAGAATTGAAAGTTCAAGGGCAGCCTTGGCAACACAACTTGGTGAGATACTGTCTCTAAAAGTATTTAGAAAGAACTGGAACCTCCTGTGGTGGCGCACACCTGTAATCCCAGCAGCTCAGGAGGCTGAGACAGGAAGATCATCAGTTCAAAGGCAGCCTCAGCAATGGCAAGGTGCTAAACAACTAAGTGAGACCCTGTCTCTAAATAAAATACAAAATAGGGCCAGGGATGTGACTCAGTGGTTGAGTGCCCCTGAGTTCAATCCCTGGTACCAAACAAACAAAAAAGAACTGGGGGCATAGCTCAGTGGTAGATCACCCTTGGGTTAAATAGCCAGTACCACACACAAGAAAAATTAACAGCTTGAGTTCCACAGAATTCAGAATTTTCTTAGAATCCCCTGCTCTCTTCTCTAGGTATCCTGGCAGGGCAGAAGGTAAATGGAGCCAGCTAGAACAAAGAGCAGATTCTAATTTGGTGAACTACTGAAAAGTACTGCATAAGCCAACTCCCTGGGCCTGCTCAGGCCCAGCAAAGACCAGGTCCTTCCAGGAGGTAAAACAGGGGACCAGCAAGGCTCCTCCGAAAGACCAGAGCATGCCTTGCAGGGCAAAAGCTGAACAGCATAAGTGAACCACTTAACTCAGATTTTAAAGTGTAATGACCTATAAGTTGAATTGGATACCAAGGTTTATTTGACATGTTCATTGTTTTAAAACTGAGATTTTACAAAAAATTCTGGATTTCTGGATTCTCTTGAAATATTGCAAGATTTGGCAGTACAGGGCCCTATTCCTACAAGGTAACAATAGGATGGAAGGGAGGAGCTGCTGTCCCTACTTCAGGTGAAGCATGTGCTCTTCAGTTTACCACAGTCCACACCATTCCCTGTTGCCCTTCCCATTCTACAGAAAGGTCCTCACTTTAAGGAAGGGAACACACTTCACTAAATAAGTTCCTCCATTTTTCATACAAGGCTTCTATGTTGTCAGAGTCCTTCATTTGCTGATAGGGCATCCATTTTACAAAAAGATTTTTATAGAACTTGCCTCACTTTACAGAATGTCCCTGCACTTTGAAGAAAGCTCTTCCACTTTACAGAAACTTCTTCCCTTTCAGAAATGGCTTTTTCATCAGAGACCTTTATTTTACAGAAAGCTTCTCCATTATGCAGGAAGGCATACTCTTTAGAAGCTACTTACTTGCCAGAATGGTCCCACTTTCCAAAAGTATCTTCACAGCCAGGCACAGTGGTGCATGCCTGTAATCCCAGCATCTGGAGAGGCTGAGACAAGAAGATCACAAGTTCAAGGCCAGCCTCAGCAACTTAAAGAGATCCTAAGCAACTTAGCAAGATTCTGTCTCAAAATAAAAAGGGCTAGGGATGTGACTCAGTGGTTAAGTGGCCCTAGGTTCAGTCCTCAATAACACACACACACACACACACACACACACACAGTGTCTTCATTCTGTAGAAAGTCCCCCATTTTTCTTCAGAGTCCTTTAGTTCAGAAGATGAGGGGACTTAAGGGAAGGAACCTCTGGACTACCCACAGGGTTCCTGTAAACAGCTCCTCCTGCACATTTCACACTTGACAGAGCTTTGTGTTTGGACTTCCAGAAAGAACATCTGCCAGGCCAAGCAAAGCCTATGTACAGTCTGGCCTTGAAGGTGAATTGGGGCAGCTGAGCTGGAGCTCACATTCAAGGGGTAGGCAGGAAGAGGTGGGGCAGTTTCGCCTTCATCCCTTGCTTTTTCTCTCAAGCTGTGGGACTCCCCCCTGCAGAGCTGGCTTCTCAACAGGCATTTTCCTTTTTGCTGTTGTTCTTTCTTCTCCACTCCCTCTGTTCCCTTTCCCCACCCCAACCCAACCCCAGGAATTCCAACTGTCCCTGGGGCCTACCTCTCAGCCAGGAAAGGAAAAGATTTGGGGGCTGTTGGGAGAAGTTTACATCAGCTGTGAAAAGGCCTGAATACTAGGGTCAGCTCTGTCCATCTAGTATCTCACAGATTGCTCACAATAAGAAGCACACACATGTCCCCATTTTACAAATGGGGAAATTGGGGGTTCAGATCTATGTAGCCATTTGCCCCAGGTCACCAGGGAGTTAATGGCTGATGTCCAGTCTTGGGGCCCTTAAGAGCTGTCTTGAGATTAAGCCAAGACTACAGTTGGGAGAAGAGAGAGGGGATACTACTGGCCAGGGAAGAGGGGAACCTGGCAGCTGAAATTTCCAGAAAGAGGTGAGGGAGAAGTAGGGTCTGGTTCCAGTGGGAATGGGCCAAAAGAGGTGTCCTTGTCACCTCAGCTAGAAGCTAGACCTTCTCTACCAGTAAACCCAGAAGCATGTGCTCAGGGCACCTGCCAAGCAGGGTCATGCAGCAACTAGAAACAATGTTTTGTAATGATTTTGCTGTTTCAACAGTAATAAGTTGTTATGAGAAAATTTGAAACTCAGCTACATTTCTTGACACATATTTTACACTTCTATATGGTTTGTATTTTGAATTGTGTTTGAATGGAGGAGACTGGGCACCATTCTCTTTTCACTTTCCACCCACCTCTAAGAGGAATACGTCCCTGATCTGCAGAGCTGTTGTGAACAGGGCTGGATTTTGTGTCCATCTCTGGCTGGGTTTACTTGCATTTCCGAATGTATCAGTAGTTTTGTGCTGGATTCAGCTTCTAGCTGAATTTCAGGGCAAGGACTCCTCTCTTTGGCCCACACTCACTGGAACCGAACCTTACTTCTCCTTGCCTTCTTTCTGGAAATTTCAGAACCAAGGGAGCTGCTATTGTTTTCTTCTTTTCTGCACATGGAACTAAGACTCAGAAAGATGGGCACCCAGAGCCACTTAGCTAGTAAATGGTGGTGTCAGAATTTCAATGGGATGCTCAACAGGTAAACTATGCAAATAATCCCAAATCCAAAACAAAACATAACAAATTCCAAAATCTGAAACAATTCTGGCATTTCAAATAAGGGATGCTCAGCCTAATGTAGCATAACATTTTAGTATAAGTGTGCATGAGACCTGCTTGTACTAAAAAATCTATTGGTCCTTCATGTGAAATTTGAATTTAACTGGGTGTCCTATATTTTATCTGGCTATCCTTTCTCTGACTTCTCCCTCCCCTGAGCTCCCCAGTCCCAACAGGCTGACCCCCTTGCACTTTCTGAGCCACCACTTAGCCTTTCCTGAATGTGAGTCTTTTGTCTTTAATATTAGAAGCTCCCTGAAGTAATAGTCAAGATTTCCGGGGCTGGGGATATAGCTCAGTTGGTAGTGTTTGCCTCGAAAGCAGAAGGCCCTGGGTTCAATCCCCAGCACCTCAAAAAGAAAAAAAAAGAAAAAAAAAGGTTTCCCTTCCTTGAGCTAGGGGTGTAGGTCAGCGATAGAGCACTTTCCTAGCATGCAAGGCCCTGTGTTCCATACTCAGCCTGCAAAAAAAAAAATTGCCCTTCCAGCATGCTAAGAGCCAAGAGAGGATATAGGTGGAGCAAAGAGGATGTACAGCCACCTCCATACCCACAGCAGAGCTGAGAAGAACCCAAGCGCTCTTGGGATGCCCACAGTGTGCTTCCCGTCAGTGCCAAGAGATGTCCAAGTGGTGGTGGTGGTTGTGTATGTGCACATTGCATGGAGCATGTTGCAGTGAATATATGGAATGGCTCTGTGCTTCTCTCTAGGTCTTTGAGGACTATGTACAGTTAGGTGTATGGCTGTAGTGTTGTAGGATTTGTTGATATGGCTTTATATGTATGAGGAGGCCTCCTTTGTGTCCCCTGCTCTATTGGTCAATGAGGACTCTACTGGTAAACCCAGCGGTGGAAGAGCAGTGCTGGTGGAGGATCTTGTCAGGGGTGTAGGTTTATGTGTGTGAAAATGTTGTGGGTTATCAACCATTTAAAAATGGGCCATTTACATTCCTGTGATCTTAGTGACTCAAGAGGCTGAAGCAGTAGAATCGCAAGTTCAAGGGCAGCCTCACCAATTTAGCAAGAACCTCAGCAACTTAATGAGACCATTTCAAAATTTAAAGAAAAAATAAAGGATTGGGAATGTAGCTCAATTATAAAATACCCCTTAGTTCAATTCTGAGTACACAGAAAAAATGGGCTGGAGAAAATTAATGTAGGACCTAGCTTGGAGCTGATTGGATGAGGCTGTGGGAAGTCCTGTGGCTTCTAAAAAGGGGAAGGGGGCTTCCTACCCTGGAAGCTCCCCTAGGGCAAGAATGGGATTTTCTTATCAGCCGGCATAGAGTCCACCAGGCCCAGAAATATTTGTAGGGGAGTAACTAAGCTGAGGAAAACCAGAGAATTCAGTAGTGCTATAAGGGGCTGCAGAGACCTAGCTGAGAAGTTGCTGTTTTTGTATGGGTGTTAGGGAATTATGGAAGGTTTTTGTGTAGATAAGTCACAAGATCAGAGTGATACTATAAAAAATGCAGCCAACCACCAGGAGAGAGCAAACCCTGGGGCCGAGGGAGCCACTGAGTGAAGATAGAGGAGGAAAATCGGGAGAGTAGGTAAAGAGGAGAAGGGGAATACTGAAATAGGAAATGAAGGAATCTCATCTTTTTCCCCTTGGGTGGAACCTAGCCTGGTTCTTGGCCAGACTTATACTACTAAACTGGAACTGTGTAGTTGGTCTCCCTGTGGGCAGAGTTGGGGATGTCCTTTTTATTAACCACACTACAATTTGTGACTTTCTGAAGCCCTGGAGTCCACCTCTGTCCCTCCTTGTTCCCCACTTTTCTAGCTTCCCCTTGGAAAGCAGAGTTAAGAGAGGAGTCCAGTCCAGCACCAGCCTGCCTAAAAGTCTGCCATTGACTTGCTGTGTGACCTTGGGCTAGTCACTGCCTCTGTGTCTGCTTTCATCTCCATATTAGAAACTGAACTGAGATTCCCTGCGCCCCTCACCTGGGACTCCAGTATGTCCCAGAATCTGTGGATTTCATTCAGTCTACTGTTCTATAGGGCTGCCTGCAAGGAGGCAGAGAGAATAGAGAGGCAGGCCCATCTGTGGGTTCCAGAGTGAGGTAGGTGAGGAAGAGCCTAGGATGGGCCTGGACAGAGCCATGGAAGAGAGGTATGGTCACCACACCCTGAAGAACAGCATTGGAACAGAGGGAGAGAAGCCCCACAGGAGACCTGCTGCCCTGCTACAGACCAGGTGGGGAGGGCTTTTTCAGAGAGGCACACTTGTATTGGGTGTGGAGAAGAAATATGTAGGTTCCACAGGCCTAGGGAGGCAGACAAGGAGATACTGGGATCTTGGCACTTGTTATGCCTCTGGAGGAGGGGTACCTGCATTCGTTCACTTGTTCTTTGGCCCTGTCAGCTACTCTCTGCAACTCACTTTCTCTGGACAAGTGTCTTTCCAACTGTGTCTCCGCCTGTGCCACCTCCAGGTGATTCATCCTCCTCAACCCCACGCCCAGGGGGAGGGCAGGGCAGGATCAGCCAGGATGTGCTGAACAGGTCAGGGTAAGCAGCCCAGTTAAGCCGAGAGGAGCACCTTCTCAGTCCTAACCGAGTTCTGCCTGCTCAGGTGGGCAAGGAAGTGAGGAAACTGGACCCAAAGTAAGGTACGGGTTGGGGGAAGGGTGCTTGGCCTGGGGCACCATGAGCTGGAAAGGGCCCCTGGCCCGAGTCCCCTGGGGCCTACCTGGCCCAGCTATTTGCTGGGTGGGGTCAGGGGTATAGGAAGCTTCTGGAACCCTGTAAGTTGAGTATTCTTTCTTTCTAAGACTGGGAAACCTAGAAATCCCCTGTAACTCTGCCTTTATGACCTTGTAGGGGAAGGTATGGATATCTCTGTGTGCCACTGCTGTATGTTTTTGCAGCAGAGGCAGCAAGTGACATTGTGATTATTTATGCCAGGAGGAGGCAAGTGTCCTATGTCTGTGTATCCCAGAATTAAGACCCTAGGATACCTTATGATTGTTTCATGAGTGTGACATAGTAAATTATGTGATGTGTCTGTGATTCTGTGTTCATGTATTTGAGTAAGTGGTTGTCATTGTGTGAGGTTGTGTCTGGCCTGGTATAATTGACCCCATGTGGCTATTCTTTGTGTTTAACCTTGTTTGCAGATGGGCTGAGGCACATTATAGTGTGTATCACACTCCAAGATTCTGCAAATTGAGATACAGTTAGATGACACTGTGTATCTTTGTTACTCAATGGAACCATGTTTGAGGGATGTATATAACAAGGTATATGATGGTATGTGGTTAGGTGATTGTTGTGAGATGGTAGAATGGCCATTATGTGAGTGTCTTTGTGACTGTGCATGATCATGTTTGCAGGTGAATATGACACCATGACCCTGTGTGGTCACATGTGAGGTCATAACTTCAGTTCTTTGTAACTGTGTATGACCAGACTTTCAAGCGGAGGGTAATGACATATGTTTCAATGTTTGAATTTGTGTGACCCTACAGTTGTGTAAAACTGTAAATAACACATGTGCTTTTGTGACAGTGGACCCATTTGTGATTGGTCATTGATGAGACCGTCACACAGGGCAACAGACCTTTTGTGGCTATGAGAGTCCATGTAGCTGTGGCACAGCATAACTGCCTCTAGAAGTAGCTCTAGAAGCTCTAAACTACTGTTCATTCTCTTGTTCTCACACCTGCTTTCCTGCATCTTTCCCTACACAAGCACCTTTTGTGGCTCCCTTCTGCCACAGGATAGATGTCCAACTCCTCGGGCTGTCATCCAAGTTTACCCCCTTCTCTCTGGCCTCACCTGACTTCTCTGTCATCTGAGGCATTCCCATGGCCTCCTACCTAGTTAATACCACATGAGCCCCACACTCCTTCCTTTGGAACATGTCAACCCTAGGAGATCCTTCACTGCTTTCCAGACTGAACTTTCTCTTATAAGTGTCACCATCATCTTCAAGGCCCCAAACAGGTGGGTTTAGGAGGCCCTAAAGTGAGGGAAGAGGTGCAGTACAAAAAGACTTCCACTTTTTCTGAATTTGCTGCTTGCTCTTTTAAAGTCGTTCCAGTGACCTGAACTCTGGATGTTGGGTGTCCGGGGTGGCATGCCTGTGGGTATGTGTGGATGTGAAAGTAGATGAGACAAAAAAGACTGGTGAGACACTGTTTTTTGTTGGTGGTGGTTTTTTTCTTCAGTGCTAGGGATTGAACCCAGGGGCACTTTAACAGTAAGCTACATTCCCAGTCCTTTTTGTATTTTGTTTTGGGACAGGGTCTCACTAAATTGCCAAGTTTGGCCTCCTGCCTCAGCCTCCTGACTCACTGGGGTTTTAAGAAGCAAAACTTTTGCTCATGAAACAGTTTCATCATTTTTAAGTTCACTCATCTGTACAAAATTGTAGACAAAAAAGTTCAAATATTCTCCGGGCCTTAAAAAATAGGATAAAGCTGGGAGCACTGACATAGTTATAATCCCAGTGAAATTGACCAGCATCAGCAATTCAGTGAGACCCTCAGTAATTTAGCAAGACCCTGTCCCAAAATGTTTATGTTTCATTTATTTCCTTTCCTTTCCTTTCCTTTCCTTTCCTTTCCTTTCCTTTTTTCTTTCTTTTTTCTTTTCTTTTCTTTTCTTTTCTTTTCTTTTCTTTTTTTTCTTTCTTCCTTCCTTCCTTCCTTCCTTCCTTCTTTCTTTCCTTTCCTTTCCTTTCCTTTCCTTTCCTTTCCTTTCCTTTCCTTTCCTTTCTTGTTTGTTTTTGGTACTAGAGATTGAACCCAGGGGTGCTTAACCACTGAGTCACATTCCCAGCCCTTTTTATATTTTATTCTGATACAGGGTCTCAGTAAGTTTCTTAGGGCCTTGCTAAATTGCTGAGTCTGGCTTTGAATTCACAATCCTCCTGCCTCGGCCTCCAGAGCCACTGAGATTACAGGCATGTGCCACCATACCTATCTGTGTCTCAAAAATTTTTATTTATTTTTATTTTATTTATTTATTTTGGAACCAGGGATTGAACTCAGGGACACTCGGCCACTGAGCCACATCCCCAGCCCTATTTTGCATTTTATTTAGAGACAGGGTCTCACTGAGTTGCTTAGGGCTTCGCTAAGTTGCTGAGGCTGGCTTTGAACTCATGATCCTCCTGACTCAGCCTCCCAAGTTGCTTGGATTACAGGCGTGCGCCACCATGCCCGGCTCAAAAATTTTTAAAAAGGGCTGGGGGTGTAGCTTAGTAATAACACCCCTGAGTTTAGTCCCCAATACCAAAAATGAAAAATGGTTTATGCCAAGCATACCCACTGTGACTATATAAACAAAGGCTGCAAACACATATACAAACTTCAGGTTGCTCACTCCCATCCCTGGCCTGATTAAACTCCCTAATAATAATGTCTACTGATATACATGAAATCAATGTACCAATCACAAAGAACTCTTATCTGTTGATGAAAACAGCCAGCCCCAGTCCTAGAACTGGCTTCACATCTGAGGGCTGGGTTAGGGGTTTTGCAGCAGTGCATTGTGGCCAGAAAAGGGGTTCAATGAAACCCAATACCCAAGATACCTGCTAAGACATGTAACTCCCCTTTGGAGTAAAGTCAGTTGCTTCACATCCACTTTCTCCCTTTCTGCAGGGCTGCACCAGGGAAACCGAATCCTGGTTAAAAGTTTGTCCCTTGACCCTGGCCAGAGCCTTGAGCCTCATCCAGAAGGCCCCCAGCGGCTTCGTTCAGATCCAGGCCCCCCCACCGAAACCCCTAGCCAGCGTCCTTCACCACTGAAGCGGGCACCAGGCCCAAAGCCACAGGGTAAGTGCTTCCAGAAAGAGCTGAGAAATGGCCCAGGGGAGGGGATAGAGGAGAGAAGTTAACCAGGGGCAGAGGAGAGGGCTTGTTAGAACAAGGAGGCCTTGTGGTCTCAGACAGTGCTACCTACCCAGCAGGCAGAGGATTGTGGACTGGGGTGAATGTGTGTGTATTGGGATCTCACCTCAGGCCTGCTCTGTGCCTGCCTCAAGCAAAAACAAAAGAAAACAACCCCCCCCCCCCCGTAAAACTGGGGTTTGTAGAGAAGGATGTAGCCTGGTAATGACAGCCACCCCCAATCTCAGCTCATTGAGGTATCTGTTCTCTTCCCAACCATGTCTCCAGTCCCCCCAAAGCCCAGCTACCTGCAGATGCCCCGGATGCCCCCCCAACCTGAGCCCATCCCTCCTCCACCATCCCGCCCACTACCTGCAGACCCCCGAGTGGCCAAGGGTCTGGCTCCCAAGGTAGAGGCCAGCCCCAGTTCTGCAGCAGTATCCTCACTGATTGAGAAGTTTGAAAGGTGAGTCTGGTACCTCTAGGACCCTGTGGGGAATGGATCTGGGATAGGAAGGGATGGTTTTAGGAGAGGCCTCTCAGTCAAGCTCATACCCTGCTTCCATGTGTGTCCGCCACCAACCTCAGAGAACCTGTGATTGTCGCCTCGGATAGGCCAGCTCCTGGCCCCTGTCCAGGTCCCCCAGAGCCAGCCATGTTGCCACAGCCACCCCTGCAACCACCAGTGTCCCAGCTCCCTGAGGGTGAGGCCTCCCGCTGCCTGTTCCTGCTGGCTCCAGGGCCTCGGGATGGTGAGAAGGTGCCTAACCGTGACAGCGGCATTGACAGTATCAGCTCACCATCCAACAGTGAAGAGACCTGCTTTGTCAGTGATGACGGCCCTCCCAGCCACAGCCTCTGTCCTGGGCTCCCTGCCCTGGCCAGTATGCCTGTTGCTTTGGCCGATCCCCACCGGCCTGGCTCCCAGGAAGTTGACAGTGACCTAGAAGAGGAGGACGATGAAGAGGAGGATGAGAAGGACAGAGAAATCCCAGTGCCCCCGATGGAGAGACAGGAGTCTGTAGAGGTACTGACCTATGTTCACCAAGAGACAAGACCATGCAGAAAAACCAGGAATCTGGCTTTTGTGCTTGGTTCTTCCCCAGCATGGTATTTCTCAAAACAGACATTGTTTCCATTTAGAATGTTCTCCTTCCCTGGTATCCTGGTACTAAATACCAGTAGCAAAACTTTGCTCCACCCTGTAATTATTGTGACCACCAAAATGACCATGCATCAATCCAAATGCCCACTAGGAAGGTGGTTCTACCCTCATCAGGGAACCACTAGCTGGACCTCAGTTTTTCCATCCTGAAGGTGGGCATTCTGGTTGGGGGATCTTTAAAATCCTGTCCCAGTTGGGAAAATCTCATGACTCAATAGCTGTGTGACATTGGTCAAGTCTCTTCCCTCTCTGTTCTCCTACCACAAGCCTCCATTTCCTTGTTTGTATAAGAGAAAGTCTTACATTCCAGAGAGGCTTCCTGACAATTGGAGGAATGGCACAAGATGTAGAGCCCCGGAAAGACGTAAGGCTGTGGAGATGAAAGCTCTTGACTGCAGGGACCTCTTTCTGTGCCCTCACAACCTAATATTTCTTCAGGAGGCATCCTTGCACTTGAGTTAGGTCTCAGCCAGAATACCTGCTCTGCCAGAACCAAGCTCAAGTGTGGGGGCTAAGGTCATGAATCACTAAGATAAAAGGTGTTCAGTGAATATGTGTCTAACAAATAGGAAACTGAACAAGCAGGTAGTGAGTTTTAGACCTTTCTATACTTTTGTGTTTATCTCACATCTCAGGTACTCAGCAAGCCTTTGCTAACTCTAAACTGAATGGGTGAATAAATAGCTAACTAATATTTATAGATGATTTAATCTATAGTCTGCTCTGTAATATAATTGTCTGCATTACAAATGGGCTTAGGTCCTCTTGTAATTGGAAGTTATAGATGAGGGATCTTATACACAGTGCAGTTAAACAACTTATGCAACCTAGTAAGTGGCAGAGTTAGGATTTGAACCCACAAAGTCTGACTTTCCAGTCCCTGTGCTCAATCTGTTACACTATGCCTAGTGAACAGAGAGAGCAGAGAATGGGTAAATGAATAACTGAGTGAGTGAGCACATATTGTCAGAATTGAGGGTGGGTGCCGGGCGCAGTGGTGCACGCCTGTAATCCCAGCACTTGGGAGGCTGAGGCAGGAGGATTGTGAGTTCAAAGCCAGCTTCAGCAACTTAGCGAGGCCCTAAGCAACTCAGTGAGACCCTGTCTCTAAATAAAATACAAAATAGGGCTAGGGATGTGGCTCAGTTGTCGAGTGCTCCTGGGTTCCATCCCCAGTACCAAAAAAAAACAACAACAACAAAAAAAAAAAAGAATTGAGGGTGGGTTTTGTGATCAACTAGGGAGTCAGGGATGAAACAGAAGGGGGACTTAGGATCTAGAGATGGGTGTCAGGGTTATCTCAGGACAGCATTAGGTTTAGACCACCATGTGAGCTGTTGTAAGAATTCTAGGGGAGCCAGGTGAAGTGGCATGTGCCTGGAGTCCCAGCTACCGGGGAGGCTGAAGTAGAAGGATCACTTGCCTGGGCAACATAGCAAGACCTTGTCTATTAAAAAATTCTTCTAGAAGCTTGGGTGAGGGTTAGGGAAGAGGATGATGAATCAAGTGTCAACTCTTCTTCTTTCAGTTGACAGTACAGCAGAAGGTATTCCACATTGCCAATGAGCTCCTGCAAACTGAGAAGGCTTATGTTTCCAGGCTCCATCTACTGGATCAGGTGAATGTCCCCTTGGGGATCCCAGGGCCCCAGGCCCTGGTAGGTGGGTTCTAAGGAGGAAGTGATAGGACCTGAGCCTAACCCCATCATTGGGATCAGAATCTAGAGGTGGTAAGATCCCTCTCTGACCTTGAAGCCAACTATCCCTGAAGCCAACTCTGATTTTTATTGTCCCAAGTTTGATCCTTGTACAACCCTCACTCCTAAGCCTGGACAGGTATTCCAGCTCTGATTATATCCTTGTACAACCCTCACTCCTAAGCCTGGACAGGTATTCCAGGTCTGATTATATCCTTGTACAACCCTCACTCCTAAGCCTGGACAGGTATTCCAGCCCTGATTATAACTCTGATTATAACACTAATACTGACTCTTCTCCAGATCCTGAATTTACCCCTCACTTGAACTTCACTCTAACTCTGGCCCCTGACCCAAAATCCAATAGGAATTTTTGTCTGCTTTGTTCACTGTTCCATCCTAGCCAGCAGGACAGTGCCTGGGACAAAGTAGGCACTCAGAAACATTTGTTAAATGAATGGATTTAATTCCAACTTTCTCTCTGATTCTGAATCTGTTTCTGATCTTGACTCTGATCCTTACTTCTCATTGTTCCAATGTCTAACTCCTAACCTTAACACCCTGAAGTTGAACAGCATGTATAACCTAATGCCATTCCCACTCTCCTCAATCTCAAAACCAATGCTGATCCCAAAACCCCAAAAGCTTCCCACAAACACTGCCCTCACCTACAAGCTAACCCTTCCTCAGCCAAGCCCCAGGCCCAGCTGGGCTGAGTGCTTCTGCCCTGCTCCACAGGTGTTCTGTGCCCGGCTGCTAGAAGAAGCTCGGAACCGCAGTTCCTTCCCGGCTGATGTTGTACATGGCATCTTCTCTAACATCTGCTCCATCTACTGCTTCCACCAGCAGTTCCTGCTTCCTGAGCTAGAGAAGCGCATGGAGGAATGGTGAGAGGCCCCAGACCTAGGCTGCCTACTCTCCTGCCTGCTGAGCCCAAGCTCAGATGTATACACAAGAGTTCATTCCTGAGCTGGGGGTGTAGTTCAGTGGTAGAGTGCTTGCCTAGCATGCACAAGGACCTGGGTTTGCTCACAATCACCACAAAATAAAAAGAAGAAAAAAAGTTCTTTCTTACATGCCCTCTCTTACTGACCATAAAAAGAATCAGACCCAAGCTGTGCCTTCTGGGTCCTCCTGATCTAATGGGCATCATAGACCTAGACTTAGAAAATTACAACAAAATAGCAGAGCCTTTAAGTGTGTGAAGTTCAGGCCAGACATGGTAGTACACCTATAATCCCAGCTACTCAGTAGCAGGAGGATCACAAGTTGGAGACCAGCTTTGGCCTGTCTCAAAATAAAATAAATAAAAATAAAAAGGGCCAGGGCTGCAACTCAGTGGTAAAGCAACTCTGGGTTCAATCCCTAGTACTGAAAAGAAAAAGTATGAAGTTCAAAGCTAAATTTGTTAAAGATGAAATATTTACACAATCTCAAGAGAAACCCTAGTGTCCAGAGGTAAATTGGCAGGGTTCAAATTCTGACTATCACTTGCTAGCTTTGACCAAGTTTCTTAAATTGCTGTGCCTCAGTTTTCTCATATTTATTTATTTGCTTAGGTACTGGGGATTGAACTCAGAGGCATTTTACCACTGAGCTACATTTGTGGCCCTTTCTACTTTTTTATATTGAGATAGGGTCTTGCTAATTTACTGAGTCTGGCCTCATATTGGTACTCCTCCTGCCTCAGCACTCTGAGTAGCTGGAATTAAAGGTGTGTACCCTTGTGCCTGGCTGTTCATCTTTAAAATGGGAATAATAATGGTTGCTTTAAGGATTAAATGAGTTGATACATGTGGAGAGTTCATAACAAATAGTATCCAGTTTCTAAGTGCTCAGTGATTGTCAGCTATTGTTATTTTTATCAGTGCTATGATAGAGGTGGAAATGGGAGGGTGTGAGTATCCAAACAGATGGATCAAGCCTAGCCTAGGGGTCTGAAAAGATTTAGGGAGGAGATAATGCCTGAGCTTAGTCCTGAGGGAACTGGGCAGCATTTATAGGTAAGCTTTAGCCTCTAGGCTTTCCTCCTTCAATCCAGCCTTTTGAGTCTATACCACTGCTTGAATGACCATTTAAAACAACAATCAAATTATGTCAGTCCCTGCTTAAAATTGTTTCCATGTTCCCCATGCTTACTGAGATAAAGTATGACTGGACGCAGTGGCGCACACCTATAATCCCAGCCCCTTGGGAGGCTGAGGCAGGAGGATTGTGAGTTCAAAACCAGCCTCAGCAACTTGGCGAGGCCCTAAGCAACTCAGTGAGACCCCGTCTCTAAATAAAAAATACAAAATAGGGCTGGAAATGTGGCTCAGTGGTGGTGTGCCACTGGGTTCAATCCCTAGTACAAAAAAAAAAAAAGATAAAGTATGTCTCTCTTACCAGACTGTGATCGCAGAGGCCTGGCATGAAATCTGGCTCTGATATCTCCCCAGCAGCCCATGACCTCAGGACTGATTTATCTTCTGCATCAGACTTTGACCAGTGGGGAGTGGAACAGACCTGGTTTCTTTGCCTCTCCCACTGGACAGTGAAACTCTCAGGGTTCAACTGGGTTTGACTCATTTCTGTGTTCCCAACACCACTTAACACAAAACTGGGCACAGAATCAATTATGCATGAAGTGGGCCTTACAGTAAGGTCAAGGCAGATGTTCCAGGACATGTTCCTGGTGCTTGAAGAGGAGTCAGGGCCGGAGGCCTCTCAAACCATGGTCTCAGGTCAAAAGAGCCTCTTGGACTAATTGGCCTATATTATAAGCAGCATTTCCAAATAAGTCAACTGGTTGGGAAGTAGGTTTCCAGGACTAAAATGAGAATGATCTTCCTGGGCCTGGAGATCTAAGGGGGAGAATCCTAGGAGCTAATAATCAGCAGGACCACATCAGCCCCCACTTCTACTCCAGGGACCGCTACCCACGCATTGGGGACATCCTACAGAAGCTGGCACCCTTCCTCAAGATGTATGGCGAGTATGTGAAGAACTTTGACAGAGCTGTAGAACTGGTCAATACCTGGACAGAGCGCTCCACCCAGTTCAAAGTCATCATCCATGAGGTGCAGGTGAGTGGCAAACCTAGATAGAGCAGATGCAGGTGGGAGGAAAGATCTGTAGGAACCTGTTGGCAGGGGGGTCTGCAACTAGACCTGAGCTCTGCTATTTCTGCCTGTCACAGAAGGAGGAAGCCTGTGGCAATCTGACCTTGCAGCACCACATGCTGGAGCCTGTGCAGCGCATCCCCCGCTATGAGCTGCTTCTCAAGGACTATCTGTTAAAGCTGCCTCATGGCTCCCCAGACAGCAAGGACGCCCAAAGTGAGTGTGTACACCCAGACCCTGCCCTTCTCCCTGACACTGATAGCCCCTGGCCAGGCCACTCAGGCAAGACCCTAAAACTTAATTCACAGATTCAGCTTTCCATTGTCAAGTGATTGAGATCCCAGAATGCAAAGAATCTCTAAACTAAAATATCCACATTGAAGCTCTGAGTTGAGACCCCAGAATGAATCTCCAGGTTAAGATCTCTCCCTGTGTACCCAGAAAGAACACAGAAGGAGTCTTCGAGCTAGAACTTCCCAACTGGAACCCCAGAGTTTAAGAGGCATGCTCTGAATGACCCCTAAAGGAGGCTATCCATTTCCTAGGCTGACCCGCATATTCATCCCCAAATAAAATATAAGAACAAAATGAAACTGAACATGAACCCCCAGGGACTGAGCCACCAGGCTGAGAATTTAGCCTAACTCCCTCAAACCAAATTCTCTTTACTAAGTCTCCATGGCTGAGCTCCCCAGAAGCAGTCCCATGTTATTAAGTCCTAATTTTCCATCCTCCAGAGTTAGAGCTCCATTCTATGTGCACTGTCCAGACCCCAGAATGAACCTTCCCAAAGAAGCTCCAAATTTGATCAGAGCCCCACAGAATCACCTCTACAACTGATCACCCTGACCTGGTTCCCACATTTTCTACTTCAGACTTGGATCTCTAGGCCAAGAAACTTCCTCCCAACACTGAGTCTCTACACACTGAACCACTAAGAAAAGTATTTTGTTGTGACTCCTTCAGTACCTGCCCCATCCCCAATAAGGTCACACCCCAGGTAGAGCTCCCCAGAGTCTACCCCACTTTCTCCTCCCAGACTGCTATTTCCATTTATTCGTTCATTAACTTACCAACTACGTGCTGAGCACATTAATGTTCCGCCCATTGTTCTAGGCACTGGGGATATGGAGGCAAACAAAACAGACGACCCTTGATTTCAAAAAGCATGTATTCTAGTTGGGCAGTGAAACAATTAAAATAATAAATGCACGGGAGACTATTAGGTAGGTGCTAAGTATAATTCAGAGAATTAGAAGGGAGTGATATGACAGTGACTGGGTAGTCTACTTCAAATTGGGTGGCTTCTCTGAGAAGATATTTGAGTCAAAACCTGAATAGCAAGAAGGTAACTACATGCCAATGGGAGGAGCACATTTCAGGCCAAGGCAACAGCAGGCTCAGAGTCCCTAAGGCAGCAGGGATACTGGGAAATCTTTGGGAGGTGGGCAGCTTGCATATCTCTGGATCAAAATGAGGGCCACTGTGATTCAAGCATGACAAGTGAGGGTAGAATAGTAGAAGTGGGGTTGAAGAGACAAGACTTTGAAGGTCAAGAGAAAGAGATGGATTTATTTGGAGTGTGGTGGGAAACCATGGGAAAGTTTTTGTCTGGATTACATGGGAAGAAGAGATGGAGCCAAGTGATTAGTTTGAAGGCCTTAGCAATAATCTAGATGAGAAAATCTTACTTGAATGAAGATGATAGTAGTGGAAGTAGTTAGAAATGATTGAATTCAGGATGTATTCTATTTGGAAGTGGTACTGAAATGCCTAAGATGGAATAGATATGGAGCCTGGGAAAGTCAAGAACAATGGTTCTTAGCTGGACATGGTGGTACATGCCTATAATCCCAGTGACTCAGGAAGCTGAGGCAGGAGGATTACAAGTTTGAGGCCGGCCTCAGCAACTTAGGGAGACCTTGTCTCATTTTAAAAATAAAAAGGGGTCTGGGGTTGTTGCTCAGTGGTAGTGCGCTTGCATGAGGCCCTGGGTTTAATCCTCAGCACCACGTAAAAATAAAATAAAGTAAAGGTATTGTGTCTACCTACAACTTATATATATATGTGTGTTTGTGTGTGTGTGTGTGTGTGTATATATATATATATATATATATATATATATATATATATATAAAATAAAAAAGACTGGTGATGTGGTTCAATGGTAAAGTACCCCTTAGTTCAATCCCCAGTACAAAAAAAAAAAGATGGTTCTTGAGATGAGCTCAGGAGTTTGGTTTTTGGACAAAAATTAGCTGCCAATTTCAGCAGTTAGATGAGTCTAGAATTCTAGGGAGAGAGATTTGGATTTCATTGGCACATAATATAGAAAGTCATGGGGTTGGCCAGGATCACCATAGGGAGTGAGTGTAAATGGAGAAGAAAAAAGACCAAGGACAAAACTCAGGGAAATGGAATCAGAAAAGGAGACTTAGAAGTGACAACCATAAAGGCAGGAGGAAAACAGGGAAAGTGTGGAAGCTACAAAAATGGGGAGTGAATAATTGTGTCCTTTGCTGTGTTCCCCAACTGAACCCCTTTCACCCTGCCAAATGGGACACTTTGCTACCAAACCTGTACCTCTCGAAAGAGCTAGACCTCTAGAAAGTTTAATAGCTAAACTCTCCAAGTGGATGTCTACACACAAAGTACCTAATTCCTCCCCAGAATAAGAGTCCCACTGAGGTGCCAGGATGAGCCACATAACCTAAACCTCTAGAAAGAGCCTGAAAGATTCCTTGGAATGAACCCCATGAACTGCCATTTCCAACCTGAGCCCTCAAGCTAAGCTCAATCTGAGGTCCCAGGGCTCTCAAACTAAGATCCCCAGACTAGGCCTCAAGAATGATCACCCCACTCTTAGCCCTAAGAGTGAGTTCCTAATCAGTGCCATTGGCCTGAGTCCCAAAGTGAGATTCCCCCAAATGTGTTACCCAATCTTATCTCCTTGGCCACCATTCTGTAGACAGGTATTGCTGGCACCCTAGATAATTCTCCCATTTATTATCTCTCAGACTAATACTTCCAGCCTGAGCCCAAAAGACTGATTTTCCTGTTCCATCCCACACATTGAAACCTCACTGAATCCTCAGACTGGATTCTCACAGTTCCCCAGTGGAAACCCCAGAAATGACCCAGACTGAGTTCCAAGGGTTCCAGACTATGTTTTCCCTCACCCAAGTTCCTGAAGAGCCCTATTTTTCATCAATCAGATTGACTGAGAGTCCCTCACTAAGCCCTCAGACTAATGCCCTGAATTGTCCCCCAAATTATGCCACACAGGCTAAGTACCTAGTCCGATTTTCTGAGTCTGAGCTCCCAGACTGACTTCCCTGAACCTCTAATTTTTATCTCCTGGACTTGAATTCCTGAGTTGATATTCCCAGGCCAAGTCCAACAGACAAGTCTCTAGACTGGGCCCTATACTAAGACTCTGAGACTCTGTTCTTTACTTTTACTTCCAAACTGGATTCCCAGCATGACATTCCCAGATGGAAGTTCCCAATGAGCTCCCTGAACTGGATTCCAAAGTGAGCTGCCAACATAAGCTCCCTAGATTGGGTTACAGGTTGAGCCTCTTTTATCAACTGTACATCCTCCAGCAATCTACATAGCCTCAGGTTTTTACATGTAGAAGTAGGATGATAATGATGCCTACCTCTTAGGGTTGTTTTGAGAATAAATGAGATAATCTTGTAGCACAGTGCCTAGCACATGGTCAAGGCCCAATAAATGTTAGCTGTTTTTATTACTAAATGTCCTGGATAATGTCATGCATACAGAATCCCTCTAAAATTAGCCCCCAGATTAAGCCTGTCAAACTTAGTTTCCTGTTTTGAACTAATCCCAACCCTATCTGAGTCCCCAGAATGAACCTCAGATCTTGAGGTTGGCTGAATGGGCTCCCCACATTGAGCCCAAAGATGAAACCTCCAGAAAGAACTTCCCAGTCTGGTTTTATAAGCTGCTCAGAATGATAATCTCTGAATGAAAGCTAGCTAAGTTGAGCCCACTAAGCTCCCCAGCCCAAGATCTTAAGCTGAGCTGTCTATTATTCACCCAACAAACTAAAATATCTTGGCTGAGCCCCACTGAATCATATCTCTGGTTCCACAAAATGACTTACCCACTCTCTAGCTTCAAACTCAACCCTCCAGACTGAGCCCCCAGACAAGGCTAAGTAGAACTGCTGACCTCAGCTGCCTACACTGAGCTCAAGACTGAACTCCAAACCAAGATCCCAGACTGCCAAGTCCAGGCCAGGTGCCATTAAAACTTCTAGACCAAGCTTCTACACCAAACTACTCAAACTGTACTGCCTAGCGTGAACCCCAGGTGAAATCATGGGATGACATCCTCACACCAATCCCCTAGACTGAACCTGCTCACACCAGACTCCTAGAAATACCATTCTATTCCTCATGTGATACATCTTCAGACAGAGGTCCCTATAGCAAAGCCTCCAGCCTAAGCCCAGTGGCCTGCACATACCTGAGCTTGCATGCCAAAAGCTTGCCAGAATATTTCTGTTCCTTTCTTTGGGCACCCCTATCTTCACTACCCAGCCTGCCACCTACCCTGTGGTGGGGGAGATGCAGAATAGGTAGGAGAAAAGGCAACTGGGAGATCAGCCCCAGTTCTGATGCCAACTATCACCTCCCAGGTAGACAACCTAAAGTGGGCATCTGCTTTCTGAGCCTTGGTTTTGTCATTGGACAAATAGAACACAATCACACCTATCTTCCAGGGTTGGAAAAATCAAAGGAGCCAGTTTATTTATTTATTTTTTTTTTGAACCAAGGATTGAACTCAGGGACACTCAGCCACTGAGCCACATCCCCAGCCCTATTTTGTATTTTATTTAGAGACAGGGTCTCACTGAGTTGCTTAGGGCCTCGCTAAGTTGCTGAGGCTGGCTTTGAACTCGTGATCCTCCTGACTCAGCCTCCCAAGTTGCTTGGATTACAGGCATGCACCACCACACCCGGCCAAAGGAGCCAGTTTATGAAAAGCGTCTGTTGAGGAGTCCTGAAAGGGTAGTGGAACCTTGGCCCTGTCCTAAGTAGCTCATAGTCTACTGAGGGATATAGATGCAGCTGCATGATGAACACATACATAGTGTGACTAGTGGGACAGAAGGACACAAAGGGGAATATGGAAACACAGTATCCTCAATCAGTCTGGGAATTCAGGGCAGGCTTAATAGAGGTAGTGTGCAGAATCTGGAAGACTGAGTAGCAGCTGGCTGAATGAAGCAAGACAGAACATGTTTAGGGAGGTGCAGAGGAGGAAACTGAAGCCAGATCACCAAGGGCTTTGAATGCCAGGTTAAAGGGCTGGGTCTTTGCCCTGCAGGCACAGGGGAGCCCTTGACAAATTTGAGCAGAGGAGTGACAGTGAGCTGTGTGTGAGAAAACTCCTGGAAATCAGGGTAGAAAGGAGGTTGGAGATAGGATCCTAACACCTGAAAGGCATGGGGAGGCCTGAGCCAGGACAGGGACCACAGACTTGCTTGAGCACCAAAACAGGACTTGGTTTACTAACCATATGGAGCCTCTTCAGAAGTGCCTGTGGCTCTCCAGTACAGGCATCTGTTCTGAGTGGGAAAATACAGCATGTAGAATAGGGGCCAGTAAAGCGATGGCCAGGCAATTTGCAGGGACAGGATTTGTTTAGTGCTTAGGGACTCCTTTCAGTTTTTTTGTTGGTTTGTTTGTTTAGGGTTTTGTTTTGTTTTGTTTTGGATAGTAGGGATTGAACCCAGAAATGCTTTACTGAGCTACATCCCCAGCCCTTATTTACTTATGTATTTTGAGACAGGGTCTTACCAATTTGCTTAGGGCATTGCGCAGTTGCTGAGGCTGGCCTTGAACTTGTGATCCACCTGTCTCAGCCTCCTGAGGCCTTGGTGTGACAGGCATGCACCACCCCACCCAGCTTATTTCAGTTTTTTTCTGATAATACCTGGACCCTGTAGGAAATATGAAAATTACAGAAAAGATCAAAGCCAGGGAGAAATCACATGTGATCCACACCTCTATAGAATAAGCATGACAAGCACTTTGATATATAGTCTTCCTGGTGTTTTTTAGATATGTTATATTTGCAAAAATGAGAGCATTCTGTGTGTACAAGTTTGTATTCATTTTTTTAAATATCCTGAGCATTTTCCAGACTATTAAAAACCCTACATAAACTGGGCTGGGTGGCATACACCTGTAATCCCAGCAATTCAGGAGTCTGAGGCAGGAGGATTTAACCAAACCCCTAGTTGGATGTTTTTGTTTTTAGCTTGGAACTACTAAAAACAGCACTGCAATGAAAATGTATTCATGCATAGAACTTTTGCCTATAATCAGAATTATTGAGACAAAGAAAAGGATCATCTCTCCCCCCTTCTTTTTTTAGGGTGCTGGGGATTAAACCCAGGGTGTCAAACGTGCTAGGCAAGCACTCTAACACTGGGCTACATCTCTAGCCCCTCATTGTTCACTTATGACTTTTCTGATTATAAATGTAATACATGTTCTTTGTCAAAAATATGGAAGTAGCTCTGGCTGGCCTAGTGGTGTACACCTCTAATCCTAATGACTTGGGAGACTGAAGCAGAATGATCAATTCAAGGAAGCCTAAGCAATTTAGTAAGACCCTGTCTCAAAATTGAAAAATGAAAAAGGGCTTGGGATGTAGCTCAAAGGTAAAGTGCCTCTGGGTTCAATCCCCTGTCTCTTTCCCCAACCAAAAAGCAAACATACACAAGCACACACACACACACACACACACACACACACACACCCCTTTGAAGACAAGGTGGGCTTGGTGGTATATACCTGCAATCTCAGTAACTTAGTCTGAGTCAGAAAGATCACAGGTTCAAGGCCAGCCTGGGCAATTTATACCGTCTCAAAATGAAAAATAAAAAGGTGTGGAGATATAGTATAGCTCAGTGGTGAAGTGCCCCTGCATTCAATCTCCAGTGTAACTACAAATATAAATATATATAGTTTTCATATATTATTTATTTATCCTATACATATGGATAATACAGAAAATCTAAAGAGGGCAATAGAAACCACCCACAGTTCCATCATCCAGAGATAACTTGCTAAACATGGATATTTATATGTAACTATTATTGTCATTGCTATTAGTGGTAATAATAATTTTGCCAAGCTTGCATTTAATGACTGTCAGCTATCCCACCTACTGTGATTCTGCTATTGTGGCCTTGAGACAATTTTCAGATTTCATATGATGTTGCTTTGGACATCTGTGAGGCTAGCACTTTCTATGATGGGGGGTGTGGTCAGGCCAGGACGAAGTATTCGGGAAGGGAAGAAGCCCTTAAGAACTTTATCTCTGCTAACCATCCATCTGACCTCACCTTTCTACCTATAGAGTCTCTGGAGCTGATAGCTACAGCAGCAGAGCACTCTAATGCTGCCATCCGAAAAATGGTGAGTGGCCCTTCTAGCTCCTGCTCTTCCTCAAGCCACCCACCTATGGTGTCCCTCTCCAGGGTTTGAGGGACTTGTGACTTAAGGACATCCAAGGGAGGTTGGCACCCCAATCCTTCCCTTTTGATCACTGTCTCCTTCCAGGAGAGAATGCACAAGCTGCTGAAGGTATATGAGTTGCTAGGGGGTGAGGAAGACATTGTCAGCCCCACCAAAGAGCTCATAAAAGAAGGCCACATCCTTAAGCTGTCAGCGAAGAATGGGACCACTCAAGACCGATACCTCATACTAGTAAGTGCCAGGTGTAGAGTTGTGGGTGGGTATGCCATCCCCCCATTCACATTGGCCTGGTACTCACTCAAGAATATGTCTTCTGCCGGGCGTGGTGGCGCACGCCTGTAATCCAAGCGACTTGGGAGGCTGAGTCAGGAGGATCGCGAGTTCAAAGCCAACCTCAGCAACTTAGCGAGGCCCTAAGCAACTCAGTGAGACCCTGTCTCTAAATAAAATACAAAATAGGGCTGGGGATGTGGCTCAGTGGCCGAGTGTCCCTGAGTTCAATCCCCGGTTCCCCAAAAAAAAAAAAAAAAAGAAAAAAAAAGAATATGTCTTCTGCCAGGCATTCTTTCCTATAGTATCTCATTGTACTTTCACTATCTATGCTATGAATTCTTTTTCTCTTCTTTACAAATAATATAACTAAGACTTACAGATAAATGACTTGTATAAGGTCACCCACTAGAAAGTGACTCACATGCGTAGGTTCTTTGTTTTTTGTTTGCAACCCCTGATCCCAATCTGGGCTTTCTTTCCTCCATCTGTTGTCTTGAGTCATCAGCAATAAAGCTTTGGAAGTCCCAGAGGAGTGGGGAGCCAGGCCACATCCCCACTAGGTCTCCTGCACATACATCCCAAACCTTTTCCTTCCTAGTTCAACGACCGCCTCCTTTACTGCGTGCCCAGGCTGCGGCTCCTTGGCCAGAAGTTTAGCGTGCGGGCACGCATTGATGTAGATGGCATGGAGGTGAGCACCAGGAGGTGGGAAATGGGAATCCAGAGTGGGGTGTTGGTGATGGGAAGAACAAAGATGTGCTAGCTTTGAGCACATGTCTGTGTGTGTATATGTGCAGAGGACTAGGGCCCTACGGAGCTCAGTAGGCCTCACCACTATCCTTTCTCCTTCCATTCAGCTAAAGGAGAGCTCCAACCTCAATCTGCCTCGGACCTTCCTGGTGTCAGGAAAACAGCGCTCTCTGGAGCTCCAGGCCAGGTACCTGCCATTGCCTATGCCTTCCTTCCAGCCACTGCTCTCCTTGAAATATTCTCAGTCAATCCAAGTCTGGAGATTATTCTAGACAAAGGATGACCACCTTTCCCCAAAGATACAGGCTTCCTCTTCTGTAGTGGGAGCCATCCCTGAGAGCCAGATAATATTTGGACTCAGGATAAGTACTTACTGGTGTGGGGAAAGGCAGCACTCCTGCCAGTGGGGAGGCTTTTGAAGAATGAATAAGCTCTTCCTGATTCAAACAAGAATTTTCAGAGGACAGGGAAGAGTAGAACACTAACCCTAACATGAATAATAGCATCTACAATAGTTTACTGTAGATTCAGAGACTTAAGAAAAATAACTAAATGCAATGTGTGGTCCATGATAAAAGCTTGGTTTTGGAAAAATGGCTTTAAATGACATTTGCTAGACAAGGATTGAATTAAGCCTTAGATATGATGGGCACATTGTCATACTCCTGTGACTTGGGAGGTTGAGGCAGGAGGATCACAATTTCAAAGCTAGCTTCAGCAACTTATCAAGGCCCTAAGCAACTTAGTGAGAACTTGTCTCAAAATAATAAATAAATACATAAATAAATAAACAAACAAACAGGGCTGGTGATGTGGCTCAATGTTTAAGCATCCATGGGTTAAATTCCCAGTACCAAAAAAAAAGGTCTGGGAATATAACTTAGTGGTTAAGTGTCCCTGGGTTCAATCCCCAGTACTGCATATAATAACAGTAATAAAATAAAATGAAATTATAAAAATAATAGCATGGGTAAAGTGTCCAGCCATTTAACAGAGGGGCTTTTATACCTGTCCTCTATGATGATATTTATATTAATAGATTACATTTCATAAAGCCTTACTCTTGTGCCAGGTACTATTTTAACTTAATTGAAGGTTAAACTGACTAGTTAAAGTCCATTCAACAACCCTTGAAGTAGCTACTATATATCATCAACCCATTGTACAGATGAGGAAACTGAGGCACAGGACAGCATTGCCCCAGATCCCACAGCTGGAAAGGAACAGAGCTGGAATTAGAGCTCAGGCCACTTGGGCCTAGAATCCACACCTTCAACCACTTTCTTCTGAGGAAAGGGGTATCGAGTTCATGGTTAAGCCTGGAGATTAGATGCACATCAGTAGATGGCCTGCCTTTGACAGGCTGTGTTTAGGGACTGCATTGATATAGAAGAGAGATGAGCATGAACTGGAGGTTGAAGCTGGGGATTGGGCCTTGAAGCTCAAGGAGACTTAGAGAGCCTCCCTGAGGCCTGCAGCAGGGACAACAGGAGGTTAAAACATACATCCAGGGGAATGACAAGCCACTTGACAGAGAGGGAGGGGGCTGCAGAGGACATTGGACCAAGCAGTATAGAGTTTCCTCCTAGTGGCAACAGGAAGCTATGGAAAGTTTGCTTTGCAGTTGCTTTTTAATGAAAAATTTCAAGTATCAAGAAAAATAGAACTATAACAAGCACCATATGCTCACAATTTAGACAACTGGTTCTCAACCTTGGCAACCCTTGAAATCAACTGGGGAGCTTATAGAAAATACTGATAACTGGGGCCCACCATCAGAGATTCTGATTTAATTATTCTGGGATATAGCCTTAAAATTGGGGAGTTTTGCCGGGCACAGTGGCATACACCTGTAATCCAAGCAGCTCAGGAGGCTGAGGCAGGAGGATTTGTGAGTTCAACACTAGCCTCAGAAATTTAGTGAAGCACTAAGCAACTCAGTGAGACTCTGTCTTAAAAATACAAAATAGGGTTAGGGATGTGGTTCAGTAGTTAAGTGCCTCTGGATACAATCCCTGGTACCAAAAAATATGTGGGGAGTTTTAAAAGCTCCCCAGGTTATTTCAGTATGTGCACCAGGGCTTAGAATCACTAAGTCAACACTGAGTTGGAGAGGTAACTAGTGGTAGAGCACTTGCCTAGCATCCATGAGACCCTGGTTTCCATTGCCAGCATGAGAGAGAGACAGAGAGAGAACAGCTATTGATATTTTGTCATCTATGCCTTTTTT
>JAJEJO010032233.1:0-24769 GCA_020662805.1 Glaucomys volans
AGAGAGAGAGAGAGAGAGAGAGAGAGAGAGAGAGAGAGAATGATAATGATCTAAATAGAAGGTGTGTCCTAATTCACACTCTCACTTTTGGTTATTGTTTCCCTTCCCAGAACAATTCATGGTGAATGCCTTAAAGGGGCCAATCTTGGCCCCACTTGGTGGACAAGTTGAGCTCAGCTGCCAGTTGTCTCCACCACAGAGTGCATGACACATGGAGATCTGCTGGTTCCGCGACCGCTACACACAACCCATTTACCTGTACAAGGAGGGTAAAGACCTCTATAGAGAAATGACCTCTAGGTATGTGGAGCGGACAAAACTCCTGAAAGATGCCATTGGAGAAGGTAAAGTGACCCTCAGGATCTTTAATGTCAGTGTGGATGACAATGGGCTGTACCACTGCTTCTTCAGAAATGGTGATTTCTTTGAGGAGGACATCACAGAAGTGAAGGTCACAGGTGAGATGGTCCTCTGAGGTCTCTATGCATCTATGATTCTCAGCCCATCTGAGGCTGAGTGTTAGAAAACTCTCAGTGTTTCAGACTCTTTCCTTATTACATGGCTTGAATAGCAAGTTCAAATTCATAAATTTAGTTTTTGAACTGGGAAGAGTAGAGAATCAGGAATGAAAACTCTCTGTGCAGACAACCACTCTATCAGTAAATCCTTCATTTTATTTCCACATACATCTTTAGATTTCTAAAAGACCAAAGATTCATTTTAAGATTTCTTTATTTTTTCAGTTATTTCCTGTAGGACTTTAGTAAAATGTGATTTTACAAGCAACCTGAATCTTTGCAAAAGTCTCCTTAAAGGTAATTCTATTTTCACTTCTCCCTGATTCATTTCAATGACTATTCAGTGCTAGATTCATTTTCTTAAATCTATTTCAAAGAAATCTTTCTCCATAATCTTCAGTGTCCTCAGATAAATATGCTATATACTATGTGGTGTAGGCAAATATATAGTATTTAAGTCAAGCTCCTCACCCTTTAAATTATTCTGACTAAGAGAGAAATGCAAGGGAGATTGACTAAACTGAAGGATTTCATGTATGTGAGGACTCACATGTAGGACTCCAGGCCCACTCATATTTAATGACATCTAACACTATACCCTAGATCTGAGCTACCCAATATGAGGTGACTACTTAAATTTATATTTAAATTAATTAAAATTAAGGAAAGAAAATTAAATTTTCATTTCTGAAATCTCCCTAGCTCCATTTCAGGTGCTTACTAATCTCCTATATCTCATAGCTACTGTAATAGACAACACAGATATAGACTATTTCTATTATTGCAGAAAGTCTTATTAGACAGATCTGCTTTAGGGCTACACTTTAAGTCTCTATTCATTCTTTCTTTGCTCCCTTATTAAGGAAGTCTTATGTCTCAGGCAATAAAATTTTTCAATTTTTTTTCTCTAAATTAATATGTACTCTGATGGCACCAGTATATTACCTGTTTATGGAAGACATATATATAAATACCTGTTATATATAATGAGCACATAAGTTAAAGTTTCAGTTTAAGTTGCAAACTTGAGTTTTATTCTGTTATCAATTATGTATAATTTATCATGATGGCTCAAGAGTGACCAGTGATGAAGATAGAAGAAAAGATATAAAGCATAATATCTATATGGTCAGTAATCTTGACTGTTTTCATTCATTATCTTAATCCTAGGATCAATGTAAGCCTTTATGATTTACTAAATGACCAGTAAACATTTTTGAAAGAATGAATAAGTAAGTTAAACAAAAAAGCATTTCTTCACCTAACATACTTAGCAAAGTATTCTTGGTATATTGTAACCCTTCTGCCTGGATTGTCTTCTTTCCATTTGGATTAGCATCTCATGGCAACCAGTGCCCCACAGAGTTTAACTAACTTTATATCAAAGGATACTTATTGAAATGAGGGATGAAAGGTTTTATTTCTCTGCTATGTTTTCTCTTCCTTTTACCTAACAATAGTGTGTCGCCTCTTCATATCCAACCAGCTGCAAGCTCAGACATACAGATTTTCTTGCATCCTCCCAATACCAAAGGTCTTATGATGGAATGTCATTCAGGAGGTTGATTTTCACAGCCTGAAATGGAATGGAGAGACAGCAGAGGAGTGTTCGCCGTCCCTGCATCAAAATGTCACAGGACAGTGACAAATTATTCAATATGAGGATGACCCTTCTTCTCAGTGATGCCCACCCTGGGACTGTCACTTGCTGCCTTAGAAACCCTCTAACTGGCCAAGAGGATAGAACAAGCCTTGTCTTATCAGGTGAGATCTGTGCATTTGTTCTTTAAATGATAGCCATTGTCACATGAGGTATAAACAAAACAGAAAAATTCACTCGCTTTCTTCACTTGGTTTCCAAGACATTAGTTTCTCTTGGATTTATTCATCATCTTGCTTGTTGTCTTCCTTAATCTCTTTGCTACATTCATTATTTTTCACTATTTTATTGATATTGGAGCTCCCAGGGCATAGTTTTTCAACCTTTACTCTGAGTTCATTCTGCCTCATGTCTTTAAATACCATCAACATGATGATGGCTTCTCAAAGTTTATCTGCTGGCCAGACCTCTCTCCCACTCTTTTCTCATCTCCAACTTAGTACCTCAACATAGTCTAGTAAGTATCTCATGACAAGCATATCAAAAACTACATTCTCGATTTAGTTCACTACCTTCCCAAACACATTTCATATTTCAGTTTCTCAGAACAAACTCCTAAAATTTATCCTTGACTCCATTTTTTCTCTCGCATTCTATAATTCCTGTCGAGAAATAATTCTGTATCTATCTCTAAGATTCATCTGCTGTCTCATCACTTCTCACCCCCTTACCACTGCCATCCAAGTCAGACACCATCCTCCACTGAGTGAAGCAGTGCCATAGCACCTGAGAGATTCCCATTTCTGTTCTTATTCCCACGGCATATGCTCAGTGTCCTGACAGCGAGACCCATCTCAAACATGAGACATAAATCATCACCCTCTTTCAAACCCTGAATTGTTCCCCATTTTATTTAGAGTAAAAATCCCCACATATCCTGCATTATCCTGTGTTCCCATTACCTATCTGACCTCATCTCCTGGATTCTCCTTTGTTCACTCTAGTCACACAGATTTCTTGCTGTCCCCACCCTGCCTTGGGGGTCTTTGCCTCTTCCAAGAATGCTGTAATTCCACTAACTTCCATCATCTTCTTCAAGTCTATGCTAAACTCTCACCTTCTTAATAAGAACTGCTGTAACAAACCAACCTGAAAAATACAACATGCTCCCTACCACATTGGGTCCCCTGTTTATTCACACTTCTTTAATTTTTCATTTTTAGCATTATTACTTTTTTACCCACTGCACTCTGTGGCAAACAATGAGAATGACGTAAGTCAATTTGAAGAATGGGAGAGGCAAAGTGGAAGAGGGGAGAGAGCTGAAGCTGCGTGACCCTTTGTTCCCAAGTCTGTCTTCTTGAGACATTCTAAACTCTTGGGTAATGTGTTAGACATATGTCCTGCACCCATTCCTTGGTCCCAGATATTTTTCTCTCGTTGCTGGAGCTGCTGACAGTGTTATTTATCTGAAAGCCTAAGCTTCTTGCACCTTAAAGAAGTTGAAACCTCTTTCTTATGGTAATAGATAGGCAAACAAACTTGGAAAGATTTCATCATCTAACACCATTTATATATATTTTTCTTGGAAATGACCTTGTGAGGAATAGAACATAAAATATTAAACTGCACATTGCTGTGAACAGGCTTCAGAGAGGTCATTCACCACTGCATCAGGAGAACAAATCACACAGGGAGAGATACACTAGTTGCAACACCAGGTGATTTTCTTTTCTTGGAGAAAAAGTTTTCATCCATTCTCAACTATGCTACAGGGGGAAGTGGACTGGGAGGATTCACAAGAAAATATAGTACACACCACAAAATAGCCATTCAGGACTTGAGAGTATACTCAGTTTAAAGAAGCTCAAGTTCACAGACTCATTCTGGTACAGCCCTGTCTTTTTTTGTTGTTGTTGTTGTTTAAACAATATTTTAAAATTTTAATTCAGTCTGGTACTGAAAGATTCTGGTATATTAAGTTGTGCTATAACTGGAAATGTATGGCCAACAAAAACAATATGAAAATCATTTTGTCTAGGAATGATTTGTAAGACAGCACCTTGAGTTTCCATAACAACAGAACCCTCCATCTCAGAAGAAGGGATATCAACAGGAGGACCTGATTCCTCTGTATCCAAATGCAGTGATTTTTCCTGTTCATAGATCAGGTTTGAAATGTCTTTCATTTGAATTTATTGCTCTTCCAATTCCAAAGGTTTATCTGAGGCTGCAGCTACAACTTCATCTTCAGTTTCATGTAGAAAGCTACAAATCATGTTGGTTCTATAGGAAAAATCATTATCCTTCACTTGTAGCCATCCTACTCCACTTAAGCTTTCTTCTCCTTCATTCTTTTCTGTCAGAAGAGTTCTTTTCATTCTGAGTTTCTTCATTGTATGGCATTTGTATTTAAGCTCTGTTTTATTATTGCCTTCCAAATTCATGTTCAGCATTTTCCTCAAATATAGCACAGGTTCCAAGAGTATCTTCATATTCCCCAACAAAGACATAACTATCCAATTGCAGAATGGGACTTTCAGTATCAATTCCCAATATCTTCCATTTATTTTCACATTTTGAGAGAAAATCTGAATCGGTGATTCAGGATAATTCTACCTGAACAAACTGCTCTGCTTCCTCCTCCTCTTCCTCCTCTCGGTCCTCCCAGGTCGACTCCTCGGTTGCTGCCATGAGCCTTACACCTCCATGCCTAGGTCAAGAACAGGATCGCCTGGCGCCGCCATCTTGAGTACTGGCAGCAGCTCCCCTGCAGCTCCTACCAGAACACTAGATGGAGACCTTCCAATGCAAGTCCCTGTCTTTCATGAGCAGATCAGACCCCCTAGTACCTCTTCCCAACATAAATAGTCTAGCAATCAGCTGAGGATAGGGATCTCAGTTCTTCTGCACTTCTGCCAACCTGCTGGATTTCCCCTTTTCATTTCTACCTGCTCTTCTGTACTGAACTCTGTTACTTGATTCAAATGACTGCCATTTTCCATCACTGTGTCAGGGGGCTTGGGAAGAACCCCCACTCTAGCTTGCTTTTTCATTTCCATAACAATATTCCTTAAAAGAAGAAACATTATTTTTATTATGGTAAAGTATACACAACAAAATATTTACCAATTCAATCATTTTAACTATAACATTCAGGCATATTAAGTACATTCACATTGTTCTGCAAACATCACCACAAACCACCTCCAAAAAACTTATCTTTCCAAAGTGAAATTCCATACCATCAAACAATAATTCCCTATCTTCACCTCCAGTCTTGGCAACCACTACTCTATTTTCTCTCTTCATGGTTTTGAAAATTCTAAGTACCTCACATATGTGGAAACATAGTATTTGTCATTTTTGATGGGCATATTCTACCTAGCATAATGTCCCAAAAGTCCATTCATGTTGTAACATATTGAAAAATATTCTTCATTTTTAAGGTTGAGCAATATTCCTTTGTATTGTTATAAGATATGCTTATCCATTCTTTCCCTGATAGATGCTTGGGTCCCTTCATGGTTTAGCTTTTATGCCCAGAGCTACTATGAAATTCTGTATACAGATATCTCCTCTAGATCCTGCTTTCCATCCCTGAGGGTATATACACAGATATGAAGCTTTTGGATCATTTTATTATTCTGTTTTTCTTTGGAACTTACAAACTACTAAATGGGATGATAAAAATCTATAGTTGATGTAGGAAAGTAATTTCTAATAGGTATAGTTACACAGTAGTGAAAACGGTCATTTAATTGTTGGCAATGGTGCTGCTATCACAAGATACAGTGAGCAATATTATGAATTTTGGACATTTTTTCACTCTAGAATCACACAGAAAAGATAATTTAAAGGAAATTTCTGCTCCAGATGACAGAATGACTCTTGGGAATTGTAAGATTTCTTATACTTTCAGAGATTTTGTTTATTTAACAATATTCTATTTCACAATATCCCTTGTCAGTTCCCAAATTTTCCAGGATCTTCAATCACTAGATTAAAGCAGATAATGGCATAAATATCCATCATTACTTCAGACTTTGGTGAGCCAGAGCAAGCACCATGGTAATGAGTAGAAGAATAGATATCTACCACCTCATAATCCTCTCCCCTTTAGTCCAGGCATGCTCATCTCCAGGATCATCCAGGTAGCCCAACCTCCTTCTCTCCCACTCTCATCAATCCAGAAATTACAGAATAATAATAACATGAAAAGTAAATCTATCATAAATCTTTAATACAGCCCTCTTTTCTGAGTGGCAGTCTTCCTAACTCTTTCATGTCTCCCAGTTCCTGCTTCAGATCAACTATCTGCATTGGATGCTATCTGGGTGGAAGATCCTGTGGGTGCTGATGGTCTTCATCACCATGCTCATTTCCCTTATTTACTTCACAATTAGAGGTAAATGGAGTGGGAAATTCAGAATGCAGTTACCACTGACCTATGGCTATATGTCCACAGGGTAACATTTCTGGTTCTTTGGTCTTCTTTTAATTATTTTTTTATTTTTAAAGAATGCGTTTTGATTCATGGTACACAAATGGGGTACATCTCCTCGTGTCTATGGTTGTGCATGATGTAGATTCCTACCATTCGTGTAACCATACATGTACATAGGGTAATGGTGTCTGTCTCATTTGACCATTTTCATACCCCCTTCCTCTAATTTCCCTCTAAAGTTCCTCCATTCTTCTCTCACCCCCCCCCCTTATATATCATTATCCACTTATCAGGAAAAACATTTGGCCTTTTGTTTTTTGGGATTGGCTTATTTCACTTAGCCTGATATTCTCCAATTCCTACCATTCATCTGCAAATGCCACAATATTATTCTTCATTGTAGTTGAGTAATATTCCATTGTGTGTATATACCACACTTTCTTTAGCCATCCATCTGCTGAAGGGCATCTAAGTTTGTTCCACAATCTAACTATTGTGAATTGAACTGCTATGTACATTGATGTGGCTGCATTACTGTAGTATGCTAATTTTAAGTCCTTTGGGTATAAACTGAGGAGCAGGATAACTGGGTCAAAAAATGGGTCCATTCCAAGTTTTCTGAGGATTTTCCACACTGTTTTCCAGTGTGGCTTCACCAATTTGCCACTCCACTAGCAATGTTAAGTGTACCTTTTTCCCCACTTCCACACCAACATCTATTATAGTTTGTGTTCTTGATAATAGCCACTCTAATTCAAGTAAGATGAAATTGGTTCTTCTGTCTTAATAACTGGAGAAAAAATGAAGAAATACGTCCTATATAAGAATTTGCTTGTTGTAGCCTTCTTGAGGTTCCTGGGCTTCACACTAGTGCTAATATTAGTGGATCAAAATCCACTGACAGTCACAACACTGACTACACAGTTGTGGCAACTCACCCAAGTAGATGTGGAAGGTTCATCTTTGTTTCATCTACAGTCTGAAACTTTTGTATATTGAGCTCTTTAAAAAACACACATGATTTCTTCTCATGTGATCTCATAGGCAGAATTGAAAATTTAACACCATAGTTTTCTCTTTCCAAAACATGTGAGTGTCCACAGAGGCAGGACCAGGAGCATTTATGAATCTATATTCATTAAGGATATATGTCTTTGAAACATTCCCTAACTCAAATGAATTCTCTTTGTGAAAATGGAAGAGAAGTTAGAACTAGTGACCTAGGAAGGAAAATTTTACACTTAATTCCTGTGTTCTACCAATAACCTACAATCTTAAAGAGTTCTACTTTTAAAATGTACATGGTTAATGAAATGTACATATTCTTTATTACCCTCAGCATTTACCCTCAAATAAAACGCAAATCCATGGTGAGTTATTATGCACAATGCAAAAAAATAATTTTATCCTTAAGAAGGTCCAGAACCCAGATCACAAAAGAACTGTTGTCTACTCTGTGTTTTCATCTTTGTATCCACTGACTGGCTTTCTTTAGATCACCTGCTGAGAGCAGAGACGTGTTGAGTTGTTCAACTAAGACAAGCCAAAATGGCAATCCCAGTCAAGGCTATATTCATTTATTGCAGCTGTATTACAATTCAGATGACTTTCCGCTTGTTTGGTTTGGATCTGGAATGTCCCCAAAGTTCATGTGTTGGAAGTTTGTTCTTCAATAGCAAAGTTCAGAGGTAAGGCTTTTCAGCAATAATTAGGGCTTGGACTTCATCAGTGGATTAATCCACTTTATGAAATAGTAATTTGAATGGACTGATAGGTGGCAACTGTAAGCACATGTGCATGGCTAGGGAGGTAAGTAACTAGAGGTGCACCGGTAAGGACTACATCTTGTCCCTGGATCATCTCTCTCTCTCTCTGCTTCCCAGCTGCCATGAACTGAGAAGTTTTCTTCTGCCATACATTTCCACCGTGATGTTCTGCCTTACTTTGGCCCCAGAGCAATGGAACTGAATCTCTGATACCCTGAGTCCAAAATAAACTTTTCCTCCTCTAAGTTGTTCTTGTTAGGTATTTGACCACAAGGATTAAAAGTTGACTAACTCACTGCTCTATCTTTTCCCACATGAAAATTGGGCAGGAGGAGACAGACTTCTCTCATTACATTGTCAATGCTGAGAAACATCCCATCACTTGAGGTGAAAGAAATGCTAGGGAAGAGTGTACACTTGCAAAGTACAAATTTATTCTCCTTATAGTAGATTCTGCCACCAAGAAAGATCACCTAGTCATTGTAGTTTGCATTTTCAATAATGGATTAATGATAAATGGAAACTTGTAGTCAATATTCTTCAACTCAGGTCATATTTACATATTGGTCCAATGGAACTAACAAGATAGAGTCAAGGGGAAGTTTTACTTTCTGTCCCAATGCAAAAGACACAAGGAACTGAAACATATTCTCTTCGGCCACATTGACCTGCAAAGGCATTTTTTGATGGTGCTTCTCTGTATCCTACTAAGGACAATGATAGAATTGATTTAGCCATTCATATATTTGTCAGTGTGTATTTTGGTGTTTGCATAATTCTATGGGGGAGAAAATGTTAAGACAATATATTTGAACCAGAGATTACACAATGCAATGAAAGGAGGAAACCAAATTATTGCATTTCTCACTACTTAGACACTATGAGAATGTCTCACATTGGTAGTATTATAAAGCTTCATAGGAAAAACCTCATGAGAATATAGTCAAATTTGAAAATGATCAAAACTGTCTGCATATTTAAATGCCCTTACCTGCAAAATTTTTAAATAAATTAGCAAGCAACTGCAATGATTAGATCAATTTTGCTTTCAAAAGATTTGTTTTTGTAGCTGCATTCTCTGTACCCTCTCATTAGATGAGTTTAGCTCTTTTCATAAGTTGAAAAGTTGATCATTTCCATCCCACATTTCTTATGTTTCAAAATTTTCCAAATTTTGGGAGTCAGAAGTATGTATAAGAACATTTAGAATAAATGAGAAAACAAAAAGCACAGACCCAAGGTAAATTTGGATGTGTCTTGAGATACAATCACCAATTTTATTGTGCAATGGTTGTTCCTAAGTGAAACACAATATAAATTTATTTTTGTTTAAGTTATGAGAATTTAAGCTGAAAGAAAAAGACAGAGACACACAGAGGAAAAGAGACAGAATATCTTTTGATTACAATTTCAACAATGTATACATTTAGTTCAGTTATGAAGAAATAATATGAAAATTAGTTCAGGCCCTTTCCTTGGGCAGGTTTATTCTTTACAGACTTACTCCCAGGAGATATTTTAAGCTCAGGAATTCAAGTAAAGCCATGTCTAAATAAAAACTGTTTCTTGTAGCTTTTCCAAATATCTCTGGCATCTCAGAGGAAGTCAACATGTTCTCAAACATATTCTCATCTCAACTATTTGCCTTTAGTAAGATGTGAATTTACTACCTTGAATCAATTTTATTTCCTTGACAGATCACATGCACAGTGACGGGAATGAACAAACATCAAACAACTCATCTGAAACTGACTAGAGAGAACGCAGTGAAACAAGATGCTAAGTCCTTTGTGCAAATATCCATATGTCCCTATTGCTCTGTGGAGGTAAAGATACATTTGGGTATTAATATTGATTTCTAGCTCTTGTAGAAGTTATTCTAACTCAAAAAAAGTGGTGGAAATACAAGAAGATGAGTTAAAGGGATATAGCAACAATAAAACCATGAATCTACATGGCAAATTGTAAGCTATTCTCTGAAAGTAGAAATAAATGTATTTCAGTATTCAAGAAAACTGTATTAAGTCAGACATAAGAAGACAAATATTGCACGATCTCACTCATTTGTGGATACTAGTATGTGGATTTTGTAGAACAGAATGGAATAGTGGTCACTAGAGACTGAGAAGAGGGAGGGGAGATGGAACGAGGGTCAGTAAGGGGCCCCAAGGCACAGAATAGAGGAATGACTTCTGGTTCCTTTGCACTTTGGGTAAATATGAGCCAAAACAATTTATGATCTATTTCTAAACAGCTGGAAAAGTACATAATTCTCAACATGTAAAAATGATTAGTATTTAGAGAAGTAGAATTGCATACATTCATGTCGTGAAATTAGCACAAACAACTTGAAGAGAAAATGTCAATAACTAACAAGAACAAATTGAATTTTCATCATCTACCTTTTTTGGTAGTAGTGGGGATTTAACCCAAGGATACTCTATCACTGAGCTACATCCCTTCCTTTCTTATTTTCATTTTGAGACTGGGCCTCACTGAGTTGCCCAATCTGGTCTCAAATATGCCATCCTTTTGCCTCAGTCAACCTAGTAGCCGGGATTACAGGCATACATCATTCTACCCAGTCCATCCCACTTGTTGATTAGGTATTTATTGAGCTCTGAATGAAATTATAATAGATAGGAAGGGTAGGAGAGGCAGAGAGTGAGAGGAGAACAATTGCATCTAAGGATGCAAATGAAATTCAATAAATAAATACAAGAAGTTTTCCTACATTGCCATAAATATATTTTGAACAGACGATGTTAGG
Source organism: Glaucomys volans (assembly GCA_020662805.1). Lineage (NCBI taxonomy): Eukaryota > Metazoa > Chordata > Mammalia > Rodentia > Sciuridae > Glaucomys > Glaucomys volans. Next base: position 11,102 of record JAJEJO010032233.1, read on the forward strand.
TGAACATAAGTATATGTTCAAAGGAATTACTAAAGTTTAATACCATTGATGTAAATTTGAAATAAAGCAATGGAATATGGAATACATACTTAAAAATACACATACACACACACACACACACAACTACAAAACATACACACCAAAAACCAGGTAATTGTGTCTTAGATTTAAAAAAAGGAGAAGAAAGTGTTGTTTGATATTTGACTGAATTTGAAAACAATTTACTATTTTAAACTAAAATATGGAAAGCAAATTGTAATCTCTGCTTAATTTTGTTGATTTCTGTTAAATAGATATATGTCACAACTGGAGAGTATTTATTCAAAAACATTTACTGAATCTTGAAAAGAATAGCAGGAATCTATGAACTTTTTGCCAGAACCTACTCCCATCTGCTATATTGCCCCTGAATTTCATGGCAAAAAATTTTACGCTAGAAGACAGGTAGGCCTTAAAGATTGGTTCCTATACTACTTTGCCAGCAAAGAGCACTTTATTTGGAGCTAAACAAGGGAAAAACCAGAGAGATTTTAGAAATGTAGAGATCTCAGGGGAAAACAATTAGAGAAGGCTAACATCTGAGCCACATTAGTCTGGAGAAGAAAAAAATAATGAAAAAGAAAGACTAACCAAAATTTAGCAGAGATCATGGAAATGACATCCAACTTGCTAAGATGGCTCTTATACCTGGTAGTAAATTAGACTCTGCATACTGGGGGAGATCAGAATTTATATTTGCAAAATATTATGTAAATTGTGCAATCTCAACAACGTATGATGAGGCAAGCAAAGCAAGAGAAAGGTGTGATCTATACACAGAAATAAATGCAGGGAATGGACAATGTCTTTGAAGTGTTCTAGATGTTGAAATTAGCAGATAAGATCCTCAAAGCATTTATTATAAATGTGTTCACAGAACTGAAAAATAAAAGTTTTTAAATAACTTGTAATAATGACTCAACCACAATCAATAAAGAGAAGTTTTTTAAAATCATTTTTTATTTTTACAGCTTGCATTTTTTTAGACCAGTACTCGGAGTGTGGAAAACACTCCATAACTGTTTTTATTTTATTTTGGTTTGTGTAGAGGGAAATGAGGGGAGGGGTGGGGACGGGGGGAAAATGATAATGGAATGAGACAGACTGCATTTTGATTCATTCTACACAAATGTGGTACATCTTTTTGTTTCTATGGTTGTGCACAATGTAGATTGATACCATTCATGTAATTGTACATGTACATAGGTTCATGATGTCTGCCTCATTTGACCATTTTTCATACCCCCTTCCTCTTCTTTCCCTCTATGTAATCTAAAATTCCTCCATTCTTCTCTCAGCCCCCCACATGCCCAGCCCATTACAAATCATCATTCACGTCTCAGGGAAAACATTCGACCTTTGGTTTATTGGGATTGACTTATTTCACTTAGCATGATATTCTCCAATTCCATCTATTTATCTCCACATTCCATAATTTTATTTTTCTTTATGGCTGAATAATATTCCATTGTGTACATATACCAATTTATTTAGCCATTCATCTATTGAAGGGCATTTAATTTGGTTTCACAGTCTAGATGTTGTGAATTGAGATACTACAAACATTGATGTGGTTGCATTATTGTAGTGTGCTAATTTTAAGTCCTTTGGGTATAAACTGAGGAGTAGGATAACTGGATTAAAAGTTGGGTCCATTCCAAGTTTTCTGAGGATTTTCCACACTGCCTTCCAGAGTGGCTGCACCAATTTGCAACTCCACCAGCAATGTAAAAGTGTGCCTTTTCCCCCACATCCACGCCAACCTCTATTGTTGTTTGTCTTCTTGATAATAGCCATTCTAATTGGAGTAAGATGAAATCTTAGAGTCATTTTAATTTGCATTTCTCTAATTACTAGAGATGTTGAACACTTGTTCATATAGTTATTAACCACCTGTATATCTTCTTCTGTAAAGTGTCTGTCCAGTTCCTTGGCCCACTTATTGATTGAATTCTTAGTATGTCTGATGTAAAGTTTATAAGTTCTTTATAAATTTTGGAGATTAGTGCTCTATCAGAAGTCCATGTGGAAATGATTTTCTCCCACTCTGTAGGCATTCTTTTCACCATATTGATTGTATGTTGTGCTGAGGAAAAGCTTTTCAGTTTCAATCCATCCCACTTATTGATTCTTGCTTTGATTTCTTGTGCATTGGGAGTCTTGTTTAGGAAGTCTGATCCTAAACCAACATAATGAAGATTTGGACCTACTTTGTCTTTTCTTTAGTGCAGGGTCTCTGGTGCAATTCCTAAGTCCTTGATCCATTTTGAGTTGAGTTTTGTGCAAGGTGAGAGATAGGGGTTTAATTTCATTTTGCTGCATATGGATTTCTGGTTTCCCAGCACCATTTGTTGAACAGGCTATCTTTTCTCCATTGTATGTTTTTGGCTCCTTTGTGTAGTAAGAGGTAACTGCATTTTTGTGTGTTTGTTTCTGTGTCTTCTGTTCTGTACCATTGATCTACCTGTCTATTTTGGTGCCAGTACCATGCCATTTTTGTTACTATTGCTCTGTAGTATACTTTAAGGTCTAGTATTGTGATACATCCTGGTTCACTTTTCCTGCTCAGGATTGTTTTGTCTATTCAAGGTCTCTTATTCTTCCAGATGAAGTTCATGATTACTTTTTCTATTTCTATGAGGAATGTCATTGGAATTTTAATTGGAATTGCATTGAATCTGTATAGCACCTTTTGTAGAATGGCCATTTTGACAATATTAATTCTGCCTATCCAAGAACATGGGAGATCTTTCCATCTTTTAATGTTTTCATCAATTTCTTTCTTGAGTGTTCTGTAGTTTTCATTGTAGAGGTATTTTGCTTCTTTTGTTAGATTGATTCTCAAGTATTTTAATTTTTTGAGGCTATTATGAATGGAGTGGTTTTCCTAATTTCTTTTTCAGAGGATTCAAAGCTTATGAGGAGAAATGCATTAGATTTATGTGAGTTGATTTTATATTCTCCTACCTTGCTGAATTCATTTATTAGTTTCAGATATTTTCAAGTGGAGATTTTAGGATCCTCCAAATATAGAATCATGTCATCAGCAAATATTGTTAGCTTGAGTTCTTCTTTTCCTATGTGTATCCCTTTAATTTCTTTGGTCTTTCTAATTGCTCTGGCTAGTGGTTCAAGGATAATGTTGAATAGAAGTGGTGAAAGAGGGCATTACTGTCTTGTTCCAGTTTTTAGAGGGAATGTTTTCATTTTTTCTCCATTTAGAATGATGTTGGCCATGGACTTAGCATAGATAGCCTTTACATTGTTGAGGTATGTTCCTATTATCCCTATTTTTTCTAGTGTTTTAAGCATGAAGGGGTCCTGCATTTTATCAAATGCTTTTTCTGCTTCTATTGAAATAATTGGGTGGTTCTTAATGTTAAGCCTGTTCATGTAGTGAATTACATTTATAGATTTCTAGATGTTGCACCAACCTTACATCCCTGGGATGAAAGCCACTGAATCATGGTGCACTATCTTTTTAATATGTTTTTGTATGCAAATTACTAAAATTTTGTTAAGGATTTTTGCATCTATGGTTTTCTTCTTTTTGATATGTCTTTGTCTGGTTTTGGTATCAGAGTGATTCTAGCTTCATAGAATGAGTTTGGAAGGATCCTTAAAGGATCCTTCCTTTTCTAAAATCAGAGGTGAAATCTGATTTTAATTATTTCTTTTCTTCTACTATTTTTGGTATTGATCTAATCTTTTTCTAGAGTTTTGAGATGTAATGTTAGTTCAGTTAGTTGTTGACTTTTACTTTTTTAATGTATGAACTCAATGAAATGAACTCTTAGTCCTGCTATCAGAGAGTTCCAGAGATTTTGATATTTTGTTTTGTTGTTCTCATTTACCTTGAAGAATTCTTTATTTCCTCCCTGATGTCTTCTGTTATCATTGCATCACTCAATAGCATATTATTTAGTTTCTAGTTACAGAAGTAGTTTTTGTTTTTTATTTTATCAGTGCTTTCTAATTGCATTCCATTATAGTGTGATAGAATAAAAGGTAGTATCTCTATTTTTTTGTATCTACTAATGGCTCCTTTGTGGCATAGCATATGGTCTGTTTTGGAGGAGGATCCATGGGCTACTGAGAAGAAAGTGTATTCTCTCAACGATGAATGAAATACTCTGTACATGTCTATTAAGTCTATATCATTGATTGTATTATTTAGTTCTATAGTTTCTTTGTTCAGTTTTTGTTTGGAGGATCTATCCAATGGTGAGAGTGGTGTGTTAAATTTGCCCACTATTATTATATTTTAGTTTATTTGATTCTTAAAATTGGGAAGGGCTTGTTTGATGTACATATATGCTCCATTGTTTGGGGCATAAATATTTAAAATCCTTATGTCTTGCTGGTTTGTGGTTTCCTGGAGCAGTATGAAATGTTCTTCCTTATCCCTTCTGACTAACTTAGGTTTGAAGTCCACTTTATCTGACATGAGGATGGTGAACCCTGCTTTTTCACTGAGTTCCTGTGCATGCTATGTTTTTCCCCATTCTTTCACCTTTATTCTGTGGATATCTTTTTGTATGAGATGAGTGTCTTGAAGGCAGCATTTTGTTGGTTCTTTCTTTTTAATCCAATCTGCCAATCATTGTCCTTTGATTAATGAGATTAGGCCATTAACAGTCAGGGTTATTATTGTGATATGATTTGTATTCCTGGATATTTGGTTTATTTTGGAGTTTATCTTGACTTGGATTCTACTTTGATCAGCTTTCCCTTAGGGTAGTTCCTCCCCATGCTGACTTGTATTATTGTTTTTCACTTCCTCCTCATGAAATATTTTGTTGAGAATATTCTGTAATGCAGGTTTTCTATTTGTAAATTCTTTTAATTTTAATTTATCCTGGAAAGATTTGTTTTATCATCCAATCTGAAGGTTAGTTTTGCTGGGTATAGGATTCTTGATTGGCATCCATGTTCCTTCAGAGCTTGAAATATATTGTTCCAGGCCCTTCTTGCTTGAAGGGTCTGGGCTGAGAAATCTGCTGCTATCTGCATTGGTTTCTCCTTTTAAGTAGTCTGATGCTTTTCTCTCCAGCTTTTGAGAACCTATGTTTATTTTCTATGTGGACCGTTTTCATTATAATGTGTCTTGGAGTGGATCTGGTGTAATTTTGGGGATTTGGCATTCTGTAAGCCTCTTGTATTTGATTTTCCATTTCATTTTTCAGGTTTTGGAAATTTTCTGATACTACTTCATTGAATAGGTTGTTCATTCCTTTGGTTTGTATTTCTGTGCTTTCCTCAAGCCTAATAATTCTTAAATTTGGCCTTTTCATGATATCCCATAATTCTTGGAGGTTCCATTCATGATTTCTTACCATTTTCTCAATTTGGTTGACATTATTTTCAAGATTAAATATTTTGTCTTCATGTCTGAGATTCTGTCTTTAACAAGATCCATACTGTTGGTGATGCTTTCTATTGAGTTTTTAATTTGGTTTATTATTTCTTTCATTTCAAGTATTTCTGTTTGTTCTTTCTCAGAATCTCTATCTCTTTATTGAAGTGCTCTTTTGCTTCCTGCATTTGCTCTTTTAACTCTTTATTTGGAGTGATAATATATTGCCAGCATTTTATCTCTTATCTCATCTTTTGCTTCATGGATCATTTTAATTATGCAGATTCTAAACTCTTTTCTCTCATTTCTGCTGCTATTCTGTCATTGGATTCTATCAGAATAGCATCTTGCTTTGTTTGGGACACTTTTTTTCCCTGTTTTTTTTTTCATATTGTTTCTGTATATTCCCCTCTAGCAGTGAAGATCTGAGGTACTGCTGTTTCCCTCTGCAGGCTTATTATGACCCTGCAGGTTTCCAGTACCTTTCCTTTGAGGGGGATGCCAACACCAGCAGCCCCCAGTACAAACAATATGTAGCCCTAAACCAGAGAGCCCCTATAAAGACTTTATTACAACATTATTGTAATAAATAGTGACTTTGATTATTATCTACCCTTTTTTCCAGTGGTGGATGAATAGGATGGGGAGGGGTGTAGGATGGAACTGTTAATGGGATAAGAAGTGAGTTAATAGAGGCACCTGATCAAGGTACGAGTGAGAGTGGGGTCAAAAGAAGTTGGTCTTTAGCATGAGAAAAGAGAGAAAAAGACTCCAAGGGAATAGGTAAATAAAAGGAAAATAGAGTGAGAGAGGAAAAAAAGAAGAAATAGAAAATTAAATATCAAAAACAAAAGAAAAATCTGTGGTGCACAGTCATCCACCACTCAAACCTCCCAGTCTTCAGCATCTCAATGTGAGTGCAGTACTTGTCAAAGAGCCTCCAGTCTCCTGCAGGTGACTCAGGAAGGTAGTTGCCTCTCTTATAATGGTGGCCACACCCTCAGGTATCATTCAAATTGTCTGCACCAGCCTCCAGAGAAGCTGGGGTATCACAGCACATGCACACCAAGGTCCATCTCCACCAGAGCAATGGTGGGGGGATCATCTCCTGTGTCTGTCTGCCAATAAAGAGAAATTATATTTATAATATATTGTATTATTAAAAATATTATTAGAGTGCATAATATATTTATAATATAATTTCAGATGACCAATCTCAAGGTAAAAAATGAAATAACTGAAATGAAAAATTTACTGGAGTAATTCAGTACATATTTGACACAGAAGAAAGAATCATTAAACTTGAAGCTATCTCAAGATATTATACTATCTGAAGCACAGAAATTTTATGAGAGACACTGATCTGCACATGCATGGAGCTCAACAAACTCCAGTTGGGATAAATTCAAAATGATACACTCACCATAGTTAAACAGTTGAAAGATAAAGATAAAAGCAGAAAGAAGAAAGACTCATAATGAGAAATGAAACTACCCCGACCATGGCTTAGTTATAGAACATAATGTATAACCGAAGGTAAGGTAATCAGATAATATATTAAAAATGCTAATAGAAAACCAAAGAACATAAATATTCTCCTTTCATTCTGTTGCTTTTATACATAAAAAGAGCATAGAACAATTATATATTATAGTCTCTTCTTTTTGCAAATTTTATTGAGTTTTTGATGCACATATTGCATGTATTTAAGGTGAAAAATTTGATGCTGCTTGACATATCCATATATCCTCTGAACTTAAACTGCAATAGACATGCCTTAATTTCAAATTTCTATAAATACTTCTTGATAATTTCTCCTCAACCATTTTCCTGCCACCATCCTCAGGCAACCACTTGAAATGCTTTTTGCTATTAGAGATTGATATGTATTTTCTGGAATTTTATATGAATGAAAACATGAAGTATATACTTGTATTTATTTGACTTCATGCACTTGGAGTAATTATTTTTGGATTCATCTTTGTCATTACTTGAACAGGGGGATAGTGTTCCACTGTATTAATATGCCATACAACATGATGAGTTTGTTTAATTTTTCAATTGTTGATGAACTTTGGGGTCATTTCCGTTTTTGTTTTTCTTTTTGTTATCATAAATAGAGTGGCTATGAACATCCATGTGCAGGTATTTTTGTAGCCATGTCCTCATTATCTTTAATTACGTAGAAATGGAATATCTGTGTCATCATACAATTTGTGCACACTTAACTGCTTATGAAACTGCTAAATTAAATTGCAACATGCGAGTACCAGCCGTGTATGATAGTTTCCACTGTCCCATGTCCTGGTCAATGGTTGTTATGCTAGTCTTTGTACTTTAAGCTACTGTAGTGTGTGCATACTAGTATCTCATTGGAGTTTTAATTCACCATTCTTTAAGGATTAATGGTATTAAAGATATTTCATGTCCCCCAACTTAATCTATTTCTAGTTATAGAATTAACTACTGTATTTAATAGTCCTTACCAGAAATTTTTTAAACTTTTTTTTGCTCTTTTTAGTTTTCCTGATTTCACAAAGCTTTTTATTTGGCATCTTCCTCAGGACAGACCCTTTGTCACAATGTTCCTCTTATTATTGCATATTTATCTATGTTGGCCTTACCTTTCATAGTCCTAAGTAATTTTTCTGCTTATAAATCTTTTGTTCATATTTAGTTATCTTTATATCTTAAATATTTCACATTCTATTCTGCTGGCATAAATTACTACATTTGAAACACCCACTGGTTATTTTATTTCCCTTTTGTGTCACTTCTACCTTCATGCCGAGATGATTTTCATTTTTTTGGTGTATGTGTAGTAATTTTAATAGACTATGTCTTGCTCATAATGGTTTAGTTCTGCATCCTCTTGCATATAAAGTGCTTGATCAATACACAGATAAAATCTCTTGTTAATTTCATTAATTTTTTATTAATTTTAGTATTTAGTGTTTGCTCTGCTCTCTTTGTTTGGTTTCACACTTCAAGGTCTGCTATTATACATACTTGATTATACAAATTTCTTTGCCTGTATTCACTAGTGCTTTTCCTCCAATCATTTTAATATCTTCACAAGTATACATTGTCATTTAGTTTTGTTGATAATGTTCTCCAGTGGATTTGGCTTAGCTCTCTAGTTTCTCTGCCTATTATTGCATACAGAAATAGGAAAATTTACATGTTGGGTTATCATTTTAATCATGGTAGAATCATCATTATGTGTAAATTACAATATATAAGATATTTTCTTTCCAATTATAATTATTCAAGACTGCTTTTTAATTTCCAAATGCTATACTTTATTTTTCATTTTGTTTATTGATATCCAAATAAATTTCAATGTCATTGGAGAATGTTGCCTGTATGATGCCTATTATTGTAGTTTAGGGGTTTTGATCATTGTAATATGTCATCACTGTTTGGTATTATTTCATTTGTGTTTGGAAAGAATCTGAAATGTTTATGATTAAATATTGAAGCTCTTTTCTTTGCATTTTAGTTGGTATATTTTCCAATATTATCCAACTATATCAGCTCTTTTGATTTTTATCTTTTTTTTCCTAACTTTTTATATACAAACATTCTCTAGTTTTAATTTATTGTTAGTTTTTACTTAAATATAATACTGATGGATTTTCTTAAAATCAACCTTTGGTTTAATTATAGTTCTTCATTCATTTAAACTTTCTGGGGTTTTCCAGATAGTTAGATTTGCTTCTACTACCTCATTTTGTGTTTTTAATCTTTCTTACTCTCTCTATTTTATTATTTGCTTTCCTTTATTTTCAATTTGGTATAGTTTGAATTTTTCCTGATACACATTTTCTTCTATTTGTTTACATACTTTTTAATTCTACCTGTGTTATGTTAGAGACCCATTAGACCCTTGAAAATTTAAAAGCAATTTTAAACTCTCTAAAATTCATCAATCCATTAAATTTGTTCTAAAAAATAAAGAAATTTCAGAATATGCTATTTTCTCCATCACATAAGATACCATGTGACAGAACCCACAAAAAGAAATATTAGTCTTATTGTAGATTTAAAAAATATTTCTTGAATTAGATACTGTAGATACATTTTGCTTATACATATTATCAATCTAAGTAATTTAAAAATATTTCAATATAAAAATGCTTAATATGAGTGAAATTCCAATTTTCCTGTACATTTGGGTTACATATATTTTCCTTCTTTTCATTTTCCTCCATTATCTGATCTAGGTATTTTTTAATGTTGTTGTGTGGGTTGATCTATTTTAAAATTCATTTTATGGCATCCTTCTCAACATGCCTTTGTTTTAGCATGTAATAGTTTATACATCATTCTATTTCCATTTCTTGCAACTCTATGGAATGCTGGAAAAAATCTATTTCTCTCTGTATATTGTAAAAAGTATTTATATGATGTAAACCTTCAGAATTAAAGGTTCTCTGAGTTCTGAGATTTACCTGAACCTCTAGTTTCCCATATCTGTAAGATAGTTAAACTCACCTCTCTTGCTTGGGTAAACTTACAAACCTCTCCAAATACTCCTAACCAGCTTATTGGCATCTGATTACCACTCCATATTTAATTTTACACTTAATAACAATAGATTTCATCACAGTCATGTTTATTACAACACTGTTCATTAGAGGTGAGACATGGAATCAACCTAGATTCACATCAACAGATGAACAACATTGTGCCATATATGCACAACGGAGTATTAACCAGACATAAAGAAGAATCATATTCCATCATTTTCAGAAAAATAGATGGAACTAAAGGACCTTATGTCAAACAAAATGAGCCAGACATAGAAAGACAAGTACCACATGTTCTCTTTCATATGTGAAAGCTAAAAATTGTCAACCTGAAAGCAGAACAGAGATTGGGATGGGTGTTGGTGGGGTGGGAATGGGAGATTGAATTTGACCAATACACACTGTACACTGATAAAGAAATATTGGCCTGTACCCCCTTAACATGTATAATTAATACATTTTAATAAAAAATAGAAAAAAAACTGTTCCTAATAGCTACAATTACAATAAATGACATTGAAGTTGGAAATTTCTGCTTAGATTTCATTTTCAGAAATTTCACTTATCTCTGAAATGGAAGAAGGGTTTCTTAAATATAGCATTCCTAAGTGTTTCTTTTAGTTTTTTTCTGTTGCTATTGCTGTTAAAGCTGCTGCTGCTGTGTGTGTGCATGTGTATGTGTTTGTATGTGTATGTGAGAGAGAAAGGTGGGGGGTGTTGTTTGCAAGGGTTGGGGGAATTTTCCATACCACAAGAAATAGAAGTGTGCTTCTATGTTTTCATAGTTCTTAATTTTTTATTTCAAAGTACAATTCATGGAAAGTTCCCCACTTGGGACTTGGGCCCAGAGAGCTCCTGTGGGCCCTCCACGGGGGCTACTGGCACAGCCCAGTGGTGAGAGTTTTCAGCATGGCAAGTGGGCACTGAGGAGAGGACACTTGGGTCATCCTCGACCTGGGGCCCAGCCCAGAGTCCTGCATTCAGCTCAGCCAAGTCCTGCAAGAATTCCAGGTCTGGGAGGCAAACACAGTGACAGACACCAGGTGCAGCCCAGTGTGTAGATAGTGAGAGTTCCCCACCCAGGATGTCAACCCGGAGTGCTCCCATAAGACCTCTGAGGGGGCAGCAGACACAGTGTAGAAGCTGGAGCCTTCAGTGTGGGGGAAGTGAGCACAGAGTGCACACTTGAAGCTCCCATGTGGGGAGGCTGAGGCCAGAGGCCAAGTCTTACACCAGCCTCGCCCCGGCCCATGGTCTGGTGCTACTGAAGACTAGGAGGTGAGAAATTGGAAACCTGCAGGGACACCACTCCTTTTAAGGGGCAAAGCTGCTATACCTCAGATTCTCACAGATAGAGGGGAAGATACATGAACAACATGATAAGATGGGGAAAGAAAGGGTCTCAAACAAACCTAGAAACCTCATCAATAGAATCCAGTGATAACATGGTAGAAGAAATGTCAGAAAGAGAGTTCAGAATGTACATAATTAAAATGATCAGAGAAGCAAACAATGAGATGAGAGAGAAAATGCAGGAAATGAATGACCGTACCAATCAACAGTTTAAAGAACAGATGCAAAAAGCAGAAGATCATTTCAGTAAAGAGGTAGAGACGTTGAAAAAAAACAAAAAAAAACAAACAGATATCCTTGAAATGAAGGAAATAATAAACCAAATTTAAAATTTTATAGACAGCATAAGTAGCAGGCTAGATCACCTAGAGGATAGAACATCAGACATTTAAGACAAAATATTTAATCTTGAAAACAAAGTTGACCAAACATAGAAGACGGTAAGAATTCATGAACAAAGTCTACAAGAATTATGGGATATCATGAAAAGACCAAATTTAAGAATTATTGGGATTGAGGAAGGCACAGAGGTATAAACCAAAGAAGTGAATCATCTATTCAATGAAATAATGTCAGAAAAATTCCCACATCTGAAGAATGAAATGGAAAATCAAATACAAGAGGCTTACAGGACACCAAATGTACAAAACTACAACAGGTCAACACCAAGGCATATTATAATGAAAATACTTAACATGCAAAATAAAGACAGTATTTTAAAGACTGCAAGAGAAAAAAATCACATTACATTCAGGGGGAAATCAATATGGTTATCAGCAGATTTCTCAACACAGACCCTAAAAGCAAGAAGGGCTTGGAATAATGTATTCCAAACCCTGAAAGAAAATGGATACCAACCAAGAATCTTATATCCAGCAAAACTGAACTTCAGATATGAAGACGAAATAAAATCCTTTCATGATAAACAAAAGCTAAAATAATTTACAAATAGAAAGCCTGCACTACAGAACATTCTCAGCAAAATATTCCATGAGGAAGAAATGAAAAACAACAATTTAAGTCAGCATGAAGAGGAACTACCCTAAAAAAATAGCCAAATAAAGGAGAAATCAAGTCAAGTTAAAAACCAAAAATAAGCCATAATGATTGGGAATACAAATCATATCTCAATAATAACCCTGAATGTTAATGGCTTGAACTCATCAATCAAAAGACATAGACCAGCAGATTGGATTAAAAAGAAAGATCCAACAATATGCTGCCTCCAAGAGACCCATCTCATAGAAAAAGATACCCACAGACTAAAGGACAAAGGATGGGGAAAAACATACCATGCACATGGACTCAGTAAAAAAGCAGGGGTTTCCATCCTCATATCAGATAAAGAGGACTTCAAGCCAAAATTAGTTAGACAGGATAGTGAAGGACATTTCATTCTCCTTAAGGGAAGCATAAATCAGCAAGACATAACAATCATAAATACTAATGCCCCCCAAAATGGCGCATCCATGTATGTCAATCAAATCCTTCTCAACTCCAGGAACAAAATAGACTACAGCACGATAATACTGGGGGACTTTAACACACACCTCTCACCCTTGGACAGAACTTCCAAGCAAAAACGGAACAAAGAAACTATAGAACTCAAAACACATTCGCTAAATTAGACTTGGCAGACATATATAGAATATCTCATTCATTAGGAAGTGAATACACTTACTTCTCAGGAGCAAATGGATCCTTTTCTAAAATAGACCATATGTTAAGCCACAAAGGTTAGTAAATACAAAAAGATAGAGATACTACCTTGTAGTTTATCAGATCATAATGGAATGATATTAGAAATCAACGATAAAATAAAAAACAGAAACTACTCCAACACCTGGAGATTAAATAATATGCTGTTGAATGATGCATGGATAACAGAAGACATCAGGAGGGAAATAATAAAATTCTTAGAGATCAATGAGAACAATGATACAACATATCAAAATCTCTGGGATATTATGAAAGCAGTGCTAAGAGGAAAATTCATTGCATGGAGTGCATTCAATAAAGGAATGAAAAGTCAACAAATAAATGACGTCACATTACAACTTATGGTCCTAGAAAAAAGAAGAACGGTATATCACCAAAAGTAGTAGAAGACAGGAAATAATTAAAATCAGAGTAGAAATCAATGAAATTGAAACGAGAAAGAATTAAAAAAATTGATAAAACAAAAAGTTCGTTCTTTAAAAAAATATAATTGATAAACCCTTAGCCACACTAAAGAAGAGAAGGAGAGAGAGAATCCAAATTACTCAAATTCGTGATGAAAATGAAATATTGCAACAGACTCTAATGAAATACAAAACATAATTAGAAGCTATTTTGAAAATTTATACTCCAACAAAATAGAAAGCCTGGAAGACATCAACAGGTTCC
>JAJEJO010032233.1:29769-44154 GCA_020662805.1 Glaucomys volans
AATCTGATTTTAAGTCCTTTGGGTATAGGCCAAGGAGTGGGATAGCAGGGTCAAATGGTGGATCCATTCCAAGTTTTCTAAGGGCTACTAGCTCTTTATGCTACTTGGTTCATGCTACTAGGTCTCTGCCTTAATCATCCATTATATGGATGATATTCTAGTAGCTCACCCAAATTAAACTTCCTTAAATGAAGGAGTTGAAGCTTTAATTTTAAACCTACAAGTAATAGGCCTAAAGGTTGCACCAGAAAAGGTTCAAATGATTCCACCATTCACTTTTCCAGGTTATTCTGTTCAAGAAAAGATCTCACCTGCTAGGCCTAAGTTACTTATCAAAGATAAATATACATTAACTGAATTACAACAATTATGCAGCCATATTAGTTGGCAATGTTCTTTCCTTCATCAGTCCTCTAGTGATCTTAACTCTCTATTTCAAATGTTAAAAGGAACTGACCTCCTAACCCATAGACCTCTTTCTGCAGAGGCCAAGGAATTATTAAGCTTAATTTCAAAGGAAATACAGTGATTACAGATGGCTAGATTTCAATCTAGCATCCCTATAGAGGTTACATAATCCCTACTAAGGGAGAACCTGTAGATATGACAGCCCAAGAGAATAAACCCCTCTTCTGTGTTCAAGTATCCTGGAGTACTACCCAGAATATCACTCCTATTTTAGATGGTATCTTCGTGTTAGCTATAAAACCCCACAAATTATGCATCCATTTATATGCTACAGAACCCAACCTTACTGTCCTGCCTTTTACTAAAATTCAATTATAAGGTTTAGAATTAAGAATCACTTTATATCACACTTTGATAGCAGATGTCCCAGGACAACTAGACAATCATTACCCCAAAGTACAAATCATCAAAATGCTTTTGAATTTTCCATTAGCTGATAATGGACAAGCCTTTCCACAAAATCAGGCAATTCCCCATGATGATCTGACTTTCATGGATGCTAATAAAACTATTTGGTGGTACATAATCAAAGGATCAAACCCTAAAAAGAGAAAGCGCCCTCTTGGAGTATCCATTCAACTGGGAGAGCTTTGGACTCTCATTGACATGTTATTGCAAAATCAAGAACCCCTTTTAAACATATTTCCAGACTGCAACTACGTAGTCCAGCTGGCTAACCACTTACCTTTTGCTTTGTTCAAACCTCAAAAAAATGCCCTTAGATAAACACATTCAACAGCTAGAATTATTATTAGAAAACAGAAAACATCCTTGGTACATCCAGCACCTTAGATCCCTTACTCAATTTCCAGGCATATTAACACAGGGAAATAAAGAAGTAAATAAACACATCATGACTGCTACCCTATCTCCTTTCCAACAAGCCAAGGAACCACATGCCAAATTTCACCTCTCTCGAGCTGTCATACATAGATTATACCTGATCTAACACCAGCATCTTGCAAACACCTAGTGAGAGCATGTCAAAAGTGCGACCCCCTATTACCTTTTGGACCATTTCAACCCCAAGGCACATACCATGTGGCCTCTCCCTCAATAAACTCTGGCAAATAGATGTCACTCCTTTTGGCAAATTAAAATATATACGTGTGGCCATTGACACATACTCAAAATCATCTTCACCGTACCTATGGCAGGAGGAAAAGCAAAACACACTATTTAATTTCCTGAAACAAGCTTTTCTCACTCTTGGAGTTCCTTGGTCCATTAAATCAGATAATGGGCCTTGCTATACAGCCTCTGTCTTTCAAACTTTCCTCAAGAGCTTTAATATTGATCACATTACAGGAATACCATGCAACCCTCAAGGTCAAGGATGCATTGAATGAGCTAATGGAATACTCAAGCTAAAAATTTAAAAAGAAGGGGAAAATACACGCCTATGTTCTCCTTTACAAACAACAATACAAGCACTTTTTACTTTAAATTTTCTTACTTTTGATGATAAAGGACTCCCTTATCCATAAGCATTGAGGTGCCCTATTGCCATCCCCCACACCACTACCACTGGTCCGATGGAAAGACCCTCTTTCTAATACATGGCATGGTCCACATCCCTTACTGACCCAAGGCCAAGACTTTGCTCATGTTTTTCCAGAATTGGCAAAACTACCTCTATGTGTGCCCGCCACAAACATCTGTACTAATGTTGAGATCCCCAGTCCGGGAGATGAAGAGCCTATCATTGAATGATCAGTGCCCTCCTGGAGGTTGTCCTCATCACTCCTGCAGAGCCAGAAGCCAGTGCACGCACAAGATTACCTGAGGAGACATTAAAGGTCTCATTTGGCAAGCTGCAGCTATGGCTCCAGAAGCCAACCCGGGCCTGTAACTTTATTTCTGCTGATGTGTGCCATTATAACTACTAACATAAATATTGCTAATGCCATACTTACTTCCATTGATGATGGTGAACACTATGACATATGGGTTCATCTGGCAGAAATTGTAAATGCTTCAGAAATTTGTGTCCGTCGAGATGTTCATGTGGGAATGATCTTCTTGCCTCCTTCCAGCATGCCATCCAGCACAGGAAATAGCCAATAAGACCATGTTTTCCACCTTTAAGAAAAACATCTCTTATAAAAATTTATATGGTTGGGGTATTCCCCAATTAAAAAAGCCTGTTAATGCAATGGAATTATTCACTCCCATTGTTGCCTTTAATAGTAATGACACCTGTGCAGAGATTCAAAATTGTGCTATTGAATGTAGACCTTTTGGCCACACTTCCTTTAACTGTACTAATACTGAGCCAATTAGCTATGGAAATGAACATATTCCCTTGCCACCTGGCTGGTTTTTCTCCTGTGGGTCATGCACCTTAAATTATATCCCAGTCAATATGTCTCATGGAACCCATTAGTCTTAGCCATTTCACTGTTTTTCTTCCCTCTCACAATGAGCTTATTAGATGTCACCCAGCACAGTGAGTTAAATAGAGATCTATACCACTTGATGAAACTTGTGAAGACTCAGTCTATCTCCTGTCTAAAATGGAATATGATTATTTAACTTTCTCCCTTATAGGCAATCCAGCTCTAGGAGTGGGAGCCTATAAAGAAGTCACAAAATTGGCTTGCGCTATGGTAAAAAAAACATTAATTACACCTCCACTGCAACAGCTATGTTAAATGCTGACAAAAACAACATTGACAAGCTATTCTTTACAATAGAGCAGTAATTGATTGTTTATTATTATCACACTACAAGAATTGCAAGGAATTAAAAAATATGTGTTGTTTTAATCTCAGTGACAATAGTGATTCTATTGTAAAAGAGCTCACTCACCTTAAAAATATAGTCACTATCATATAGCAGTATGAGGGGAGTGCAGGATTATGGGATTGGTTAATATATTGCCTGCCCAATATCACTTGACTGAAAAACCTGTTAGTTTTTCAGCTATTAGTATGTTCTTGCTATTGCTTTATCTCTGTGGATTTCAGTGCGTATACAATTTTTTTCAAAAAACAACTGTGGAAGCACAAGCAACAACAAGAGTTGGTTGTGAAAGCCCTACTGACATCCATTAAAGGGGAGGGAGGAAATCCACAAGCATTCATAACTGCCATCACTGATCAATGATGTAATTAATAATTCAAACTCTGGATGGGGCCTGGCCCAATTTCCCTGATGGAACTTACCTCATGTATTGCAGTACTGCTGTTGCTGTTAGGTGAACCAACCAAAAACATACAACACAATTAAAATAGAAGGGGAATTGTAGGAAATGTGGTAAGAGCCACTGAGGCACATGCATCCTTGTGGCTATGGAGTGGGTAAGATCCTGAGGAAACCCCAGGATCATCCAGCATGTGTGACAGGTTCCCAAGTGACACCCCCACCAATGGGACAGTATCTCAGGAGAGCCTCGTCCCCATCTTTCCTGTTCCACTTTGTGCAATTTCTGGCTGGATTGCCCCCATAGGTGCTCTAATCACTGCCTCTCTCTGCTCATGGGCTCCTCTCCTCTATAAAACATGTATGCTTCTGCAATAAAGCTGAGATTGCATCATAGTAACTGTCTCCTGAGGCTGATCCTTGTTGCTCTGCCACCTCACCACCCTGAGGAGCCCCATGTTCCACTACAATAACCTCTTTTTGATTTCACACATGACTGAGATTATGTGGTATTTGTCTTTCTATGCCTGCCTTATTTTACATAAATAACCTCCAGTTCTATCCATGTTGTGACAAATGACAGGATTTCATCCTTTTTATGCAGGAATGCTACTCATCTGTGCATACATACCACAATTTCTTTTCTTATCCAGTCATCCACTGACGGACACCTAGGTTCATGCATGTCTTGGCTACTGTAAATAGAGCTGCAATAAACATGGGAGTAAATTAAGTAAGACTGATTTCACTTCCTTTTGACATGTACCCCATAGTGGGATTGATGGGTCATATGGTAAATCTGTTTTTAACTATTTGAGTAGCCTCTATACTGTGTTCCATCACGGCTACACTAATTTACAGTTCCAGTAACAGTGGACAAGGGCTCCCTTTGCTTCACAGCCTCAACAGCACACCTTGTCTTTTGTTGCTTTGAGCCTAGCCATTCTCACTGGGGTGAGCCACCTCACTATGGTTTTGACTTGCATTTCCTTCACGATTAGTGAGGTGGAGATTTTTTTACCCATATATTTGTTGATCATTTGTATATCTTCTTTTGAGAAATGTCTATTTAGGTCTTTTGCCAATTTTTAAGTTGAATTAATTTTCTTCTATTGAGTTTTCAAGTTCCTTACATATTCTGGATATTCATCATTTCTCAAAAAAATGAGTTGCAATCTATTTTTCCATTCTGAAGGTTGTTTCTTTACTCTGTTATTTGTTCCTTTGCTTTGCAGAAGCTTTTCAGTCTGAAGTAATCCTATTTTTCTATATTTTCTTTGGTTTCCTGTGGTTTGTGGTTTGCACCCAGACAGCCTCTGCCCCTTCCAATGTCCTGAAACCTTTTCCCTGTTTTAATTACTATTTGTAGTTTCAAGCCTTATATTGAAGTCTTTACCCCATTTTGAGTTAACTTGTGTGTTTAGTGAGAGATAGGGCTCTAGTTTCATTTCTCTGCATGTGTACATCCCATTTTTCTAGCACCATTTACCATAAGACTCTTCTTTATCCCATGAATATTCTCTGCAACTTTGTTCCATTAATTTATGTGTTGGTTTTTGTCACATGCCATAAATATCTAAGATCTATTTTGTTAACTATTGTAAATGGTATTGTTGTCTTGATTCTTTTTCCAGATAGTCTGCTATTAGCAAAAATCAATGCTACATATTTTTTTTCTGTTGATTTTTTAACCAGCAACTTTGCTTATTTTATTAGTCTTAATACTTTTTGGTAGAGTCATTAGGGTTTTATACATATAAGATTAAGTCATCTGAAATAGGAAAAAATTGACTTCCTCCTTCTATTCTGGATACCATTTATTTCATTATCTTTTTTTGGTTCCTCTGGCCAGGACTTCCAGTGCTATGGTGAATACAAGTGGTTGAAAATACATATCCTTGTCTTACTCCAGAACTTAGAAAGCATGCTTTCAACTTGCCCCATTGGTATGATGCTAGCTGTGAATTTATCTATGTCTTTATTTTGTAGGTTCATTCCTTCTGCATGAAGGAATGTGTTTTTACAATTGTTGAGATTATTGTTTGGTTTTTATCCTTTATTCTGTTGATGTGGTATACCCTGTTTCATAGATTTATATGTTAAGCTAAACTTGCATTCCTAGAATAAACCCCACAGGATCATGGGAAATAATCTTTGCAATGTACTGTTGGATTTGATGTTCTAGTATTTTGTCGAGTATTTTTTCATCTCTGTTCATCAAGAATATTGATTTGTAATGTGTTCACCCCATATATCCCACTTGCTGTTTGGTATCTGGATAATGCTGGCCTTTTATAATAAGTTTGGAAAAATACTCTCCTTCTAATTTTTTTGAAATAATTCAACAAGGATTTTATTAGTTCTTCTCTAAATGTTCCATGGAGTACAGCAGTGAAGGCTTCTGGTCCTTGCTTTGTTTTATTATTTGGAATTTTAATCCATGGGAGATTTTTGTCTTTTTCCACATTTATTTATTTGATCATTAATATCACTGAGGACTCACATATTTATTTTATGCTTTGAGTTACAATACAATGCTACTTTATTTTCTACTTAAATTGTTCTGCTTTGGTCACTAGGAGCCCTTTAAAGGTGATATCTAAGTCCCCTTGACATGCCCCAATCTATTTGTTGTTCTTTCATTCTTCAGTGCTTCCTTACTTTATGGTATTTGTAGTTCTTCTTGTATATTTCTTGACTCTATCCTAGACTTAGTCATTTTTGCAGGTTTCCTTGATTTCTTTTATTAAAAGTTATAATAGAAACCACAATCCATCTGTTAGGCATCCTAGTTGCTTCTGTAGTATTGTTCTTCTAGGCCCTCTGAGCTGATGGAACAAGGAAACATGTTAGTATCCTACCTGTGAACAACCCGTATTTGTAAATAATACATATCCATAATAAGTTAATAATAATACATAGCCGTAATAAGTTAAAATTAGATCATGCTGACATCATCAACTCTAATTCATTTTCACATGGATCATTCTAGTTTCTTCCCTTTGCTTTTCTGAAAACTCCCTCTCCAATAATGAGAAGCCTGCTTCTCAGCTTCTAGTTAATTGTATTGTACATCAGTAATGATATTAGCATTGATCATCTGCATTCCTGTGGGAAACACCTTTATCCACAAGAGCACAGTGCTTATGTGCAGATTCTTTTTAATTTAGTCTTACAAATTCTATTTATTTTCAAAATAACTCGGATCAGCGCCTTTTTCTCTCAATAGCTTCTGTAAGGTTGGGTTTTTTTTTGTTTGTTTTGTTTTGTTTTTTTTACATTTACAATGCAGTTAGAGTGTTTTGTTATGTTCTGTATTCCATTCTATTTTTATATTGTGAATGATATTTTTATTGCTTTCTTTTTAAAGAAATTAATTTGTAGTAATAAATTATTGATTTTTCCATATCAATCCGATATTTTGAAAACGTACTGTCCTTTTTTAGTAATTATGTTCCAATATAAATGTCATTAATTTAAAAAATATTTTGCCTACTGTACTGGTTAGAAATTCTAGTACAATGTGGAAGATAAGAGTTCCCATGACATCCAGGATCTGGCCTGATAAGTCTGGGCCTTTGTGTTGTTCTGTTGAACATAAACACTTTTAAGGAAAAGCAACATCAAACAAGTCCACCATGTGAACATGATGAATTAAGACCAAAAATAAGATCACTCTGTAATCAGAGCTAAACACAGGCAATATATTTCCAAGCATTTCCTTAGCTTGGTTAATGAGTGAATGCTGCTGTATTACCAGTTATCTCTTTTGGCCTAGTGTTCCCTTCTTTTAGATAAGATTTATTAAAGTTTCAATTATAAACTTACCCCACTTCTAATCCAGAATATGTTCCCACATCCTTAAACTCTCCCCCCAAATCAACTAGCACAACCCCAAATCTCTAAGTCCTTTCTAAAACCATCTTACTGAGAGACCCCATGGTTCTCCGTGATCTTAGTTTTCCCTTACAGCAAAGAAAAATAAACCAAACTTGTTCAACTACAAGTGTATAACTGGATAACTGGTGTCAGCTGGACAGCATTGGAAGAAGTGGAGGATCAAGATTCAGCAGAGGCCTCCATTGCAGTGTACTGGATCTTCTTTTTTTGTGCACATTCCTCAGACCCTTGTATCTCTATCTGTTTGAGGTACACCTGTTCATAAGTAGGAGGTAAGTTCACCTGAATTTAGATCTGACATTGTAGTTTGTTGAAGACCAGGGTTAAATTTCTTATTATTCACATTTCCTAAATATCTTGCATTTTTTCCATAGCTAGTCTTATAATTTACTTAAAATTTAAAGTATATATGTATATATTGTGATTATACATATTTATTTTTATTTTATAAATAATTGCATTCAACTAAATCAAATGATAATGACAGATTCTGTTTTGAATGTTGTAATATTTGAATTTTTAAATTTTTCTTTTTACAAACTGCATTTTGATTCACTGTCCACAAATGGGGGACAACTTTTTCGTTTTCATAGTTGTACACAATGTAGATTCACACCATTCATGCAATCATACATGTACATAGGATATGTACTCTACTATCTTTCCTTCCCCCACCCCCTCCTCCCTCATTTTCCTCTACAACATCCAAAGTGTCTCCATTATTCTCTTGCCACCCTCTGCATTATGTATCATCCTCCCCATATCAGAGAAAACTTTTGGCCTTTGGTTTATTGGGATTGGCTTATTTCACTTAGCATGATATTCTCCAACTCCATCCATTTACCAGAAAATGCCATAATTTTATTACTCTTTATGGTTGAATAATATTCCTTTGTGTATATTTACCACAATTTCTTTAACCATTCATCAATTGAGTGGCATCTAGGTTGGTTCCACAATCTAGCTATTGTGAATTGAGCAGCTATGAACATTGAGGTGGCTGCATCACTGTAGTATGATTTTATGAAATTCTTACAACATTTAAAATTATAAAGACCTAAGGTGCTAAATGAAATGTAATCTTATCTTCTTAACTAACTTTAAGACCCTAGATCTTCTAGTATAGTTGAATTTAAATGCCTGAATACTATATAAATTTTTAAAAATGAAACAAAACAGTGACTAACAAACATAATTTTTATTTCTTAAAATGAGAATAGATTAACAACACAGGTAAATATCTTTGGATGATATTACTAACTACATATAAATGTATTAGAAAGTTTCATTAAATATATATATATATAGCTATATGTAATTTATGGGCAAATTCATATATAAATAATAGATATTTTATACAAGTAAATATATAGTACACAAAATATATAAATATGCCATTTATTTGAAAATACATTAGGTTACTTCTGCTCTCCCCAAATTGTTAAAATAATATGAAAATAATGCTTATAGAAAAAGGTAGCTAAACAATTCCAATATTCTTTTTTAAAAATAAACTCATTTTTACTTCACAAATAATAATTGCATATATTTATGAAGTACAATGTTATGACACTTGTATAAATACATTGTTGAATGACTAAATAAAACTAATTAAGATGTCCATCACCTCTCAAACATTTCTTTGTAGTAAGAATATTTAAAATATGCTTCTTGTAATTTTGAAATGCAGTATGCAAGAATTATTAGATATATTCAGCCTTCTGGGTAATAGATCTTAAAAATTTATTCCTCCTGTGTATTGGAAATGTGTGTCCCTTGACCAATATCTCTCCATTTCCCACCCCATCAACCTCTGATTCTCCTTTCCATTTCGATGAGTTCATGTTTTAAGATTTCACTTATGAGATTATGCATTATTTGTCTTTCTGCAGCATTCTGGCCTTTGTTCTCTGGTTTTCCTTTGTGCTTGGAGAAAAAACAGCTATTTTGCTTATAGATAATAATTAACATAATTAATATTATGCTTGGCATAATAATTAGACAAACACAAATATGTGTATACATATACATATATGTATAATAGTGAATGTAAATTCTTGATTAAGAAAAGTTGATTAAGAAAAGTTGGTAAATAACAACACAGATTAGATGGGAGCAATAAATTAAACCAATCAAAGGTAGATTGGTGACTATAGTTAATGACAATGTATTGTTTTTTTAAATGAGAGAAGAGACAGTGTTTAATGTTCTTACCACCAAGA
This sequence comes from Glaucomys volans, assembly GCA_020662805.1. NCBI lineage: Eukaryota > Metazoa > Chordata > Mammalia > Rodentia > Sciuridae > Glaucomys > Glaucomys volans. The sequence goes on from JAJEJO010032233.1 coordinate 39,504, forward strand.
TGATAACAACATGAGGTATTGTGTTTGTTAATCAGTTATATTTGATCATCCAACAGTGTATATAAATTTTAAAATACTGTGTCATCCTTTCTACTTCACACATCATTCACTGTCCCTTGGTCTAATGTTGTTCCGCACCGAACAACAAAGGTTGGGTGCCCACCCTGGACCAGCCAGAGGGGGCACGGGGGTCAAACAGGATGGTGAGTGTCGACGGCTGAAAAACGCACACCAGCCGGGAGTCTGTCCAGAAGAATCTCAGTTTAATGGAGAGGTGAAACAGGTATATGAAAAGGGAGCGAGGGGAGGAGATACAGGAGGGGGCCAATCATTTTAAAGGTCAACAGCACATGCAGTATACAGCAAGGCCTGCAGGGCAGAGGTCTGCTAAGATATAAAGCTGCTCAGGTTCATGGAAGTTGAATGAGCCAATCCTGGGCCGCCACCTTGGTGGTACCACGAGTGGGGGAGGCTTTTGCCCCGAGGGTGTTGTTAATGTGGTCACCATCTTAAGGTGTGTCCCTACAGTCTAAATTCAGTTGACTATTCTTCCTTTATGTAAAGAAGGAAATGAAATAGCTGTGGTTGTTTACTTCTCTTTGGAAGTAACAGAAGAAAAGAGATAACTTATGTGAACTCATGAGTTAATTATAGGCTCCAATTCTAGACTCAACTTTATGTTAGTGCAACTGAATACAGGAGTCACATGATAATTCCAACCTTATCTTCAGCAGATGCAAAATCTATTTCCAAAACATCCACCTGAACAAATTCTTTATGATCTGACACCTGGTGAATTGGTCTTCTGAAAAGACATTAGAAAGAAAGCATATTTGAGGCTTAAAGGAAAAGTTCTTATTAGATAACCATAGCAACTCATATAACAGTAAAACACAAAAGTGTTGATCATTGGATTTATATTTTTCAATTTCAGAGGCAGATACCATTTACTTTTTCTTAAATTTTGGTTCATTGTACACAAATGGAGTACAACTATCAATTTTCTGGTTGTACAGAAAATAGAATCGTACAATTTGCATACTCATACATATACATAGGGCAAAGATATTTGTCTCATTCTATTATCTATCCTTCCCTGCCCCACTCCCCACTCCTCATTTTCCTCTATATAATCCATCCTTTCTCCATTTTTCCCTTACCTCCCCCCAGCTCTGCTGTGTCATCAAGCACTTATCAGAGAAATCATTCAGCTTTTAACTTTTTGGGATTGACTTATTTCACTTAGCAAGACACTCTCCAACTTCATCCATTTACTTGCAAATGTCATAATATTATTATTCTTTATGGCAGAATAATATTCCATTGTGTATATATACCACAGTTTCTTTATCCATTCAGCTATTGAAGGGCATCTAGGTTGGTTCCACAATCTAGCTATAGTGAATTGGGCTGCTATAATCATGGATGTGCCTGCATCACTGTAGTATATTGATTTTAAGACCTTTGGGTATAGACAAAAGAGTGGGATAGCTGGGTCAAATGGTGGTTCCATTCTGAATTTTCTAAGGAATCTCCAGACTGCTTTCCAGAGTGTCTGCACCAATTTGCAACCCCACCAGCAAGGAATGAGTGTGCCTTTTTCCCCACATCCTCGCCAACATCAATTGTTCCTTGTATTCTTGATAATAGATGTTCTAACTGGGGTGAGATGAAATCTTAGGGTAGTTTTTGTTTGCATTTCTCTTATAACTAGAGATGTTGAACATTTTTCATATATCTATTGATTGCTTGTAGATCCTCTTCTGTGAAGTGTCTGCTCATTTCCTTAGCCCATTTGTTGATTGGGTCATTGTATTCTTGAGGTAAAGGTTTTTGAGTTCTTTGTAAATTGTGGAGATGTGTGCTCTATCTGAAGTGTGTGTGGCAAAGATTTTCTCCCATTCTGTAGGCTCTCTCTTCATATTGTTGATTGTATCCTTTGCTGAGAAAAAGATTTTTTAGTTTGAATCTATCCCAATTATTGATTCCTGCTTTTATATCTTGTGCTTTGGGAGTCATGTTAAGGAAGTCTAATCCTAAGCTGACATGATGCAGATTTGGATCTACTTTTTCTTCTATTAGTGCAGGGTCTCTGGTCTAATTCCTAGGTCCTTGATCCATTTTGAGTTGAATTTTGTGCAGGGTTAGATAGGGATTTAGTTTCATTTTGCTGCATATGGATTTCCAGTTTTCCAAGTACTATTGTTGAGTAGGCTATCTTTTCTCCAATGTATGTTTTTGGCTCCTAGGTGAAGTATAAAATAATTGTATTTCTGTGGGTTTGTCTGTGTGTTTTCTATTCTGTTCCATTGGTCTACCTGCCTATTTTGGTGCCAAAACCATGCTTTTGTTGTTTCTTTTGCTTTGTAGTGTAGATGAACATCTGGTATTGTGATACCACCTGCTTCACTCTTCCTGCTTAGGATTGCTTTAGATATTCTGGGTCTCTTATTCCTCCAAATGAATTTCATGATTGCTTGCTCTATTTCTATGAGGGCTGTCTTTGGGATTTTAATTGGAAGTGCATTGAATTTGCATAGCACTTTTGGTAGTCTGGCCATTTTGATAATATTAATTCTGCCTATCCAAGAACATGGGAGATTTTTCCATCTTCTAAGGTTTTCTTTAATTTCTTTCATTAGTGTTCTTTCATTCTCCTTGTAGAGGTCTTTCACCTCTTTTGCTAAATTGACTTACAGATATTGCTTTTTTTGAGGCTATTGTGAATGGGGTAGTTTCCCTAGATTGTTTTTCAGAGGATTCATCTCTTATGAATAAGAATGCATTAGATTTATGAGTGTTGACTTTGTATCCTGCTACATTAGTTAATTCATTTATGACTTCTAGAAGTTTTATGATATAATTTTCGGCTCCTCTCAATATGGAATCATATCATCTGAAAAAAGGGATAGTTTAAGGTCTTCTTTTCCTATTTATATCCCTTTTATTTCTGCCTAATTGCTATCTGTCTAATTACTCTGGCTAGAATTTCAAGGACAATGTTGAATTGAAGTGGTGAAAGAGGATATCCCTGCGTTGTTCCAGTTTTTAGAGGGCATGCGTTCAGTTTTTCTCCACTTATAATGATTTTGACTGTGGGCTTAGCATAGATAGATTTTAGAATGTTGAGAAATGCTCCTACTATCCCTATTGTTTCTAGTGTTTTGAGAATGAAGGGGTGCTGCATTTTATCAAATGCTTTTTCTGCATCTATTGAAATGATCATGTGATTCTTACCTTTAAGCCTGTCGATGAGGTGCATTTATAGATATCTGGATATTGAATCAACCTTGCATTCCTGGGATGAAATCCACTTGATCATGGTGCACTTCTTTTTAATATTTTTTGTATGCAATTTGCTAAAATTTTGTTAAGGATTTTTGCATCTATGTTCATTAGGGATATTGGTCTGAAATTTTCTTTCTTTGATGTGTCTATGTCTGGTTTGGGTATCACGGTGATATTAGTTTCATAGAATGAATTTGAAAGGGTTCCCTTCTCTTCTTTCTCATGGAATACTTTGAGGAGTATTGGAATGAGTTCTTCTTTGAAGGTCTTGTAGAACTCAGCTGAGAATTCATCTGACCCTGCACTTTTCTTGGTGGGTAGGCTCTTAATGTCTTCTTCTATTTCATTGCTTGAAATTGGGCTATTTAAATTGTGCATGCATGGACTGAGTAAAAAAGCTGGGGTTTCCATTCTCATTTCAGATAAAGCAGACTTCAAGCCAAAGTTAGTCAGAAGGGATAAAGAAGGACATTTCATACTGCTTAAAGGAAGCATAAATTAGCAAGACATAACAATCATAAATATTTATGCACCAAAAAATGGTGCATCCATGCACGTCAATCAGATCCTTCTCAAATTCAGGAATCAAATAGACCAAAACACAATAATATTCGGAGACTTTAACACTCCTCTCTCACCATTGGACAGACCCTCCAAGCAAAAATTGAACAGAGAAATCATAGGACTCAATGACACAATCGCTAATTTGGACTTAACAGACATATATAGAATATTCCATCCATCAAAAAGCAAATACACTTTCTTCTCAGCCACTCATGGTTCCTTCTCTAAAATAGACCATATGTTATGCCACAAAGCTACTCTTAGCAAATACAAAAACATAGAGATACTACCTTGTATACTATCAGATCATAATGGAATGAAATTAGATATCAATGATAAAGTTAGAAACAGAAATTACTCCAAGACCTGGAGATTAAATAACATGCTATTGAATGATACATGGATAACAGAAGACATTAGGGGAGAAATTAAAAGATTCTTAGAGGTCAACGAGAACAAAGATACAACATATCAAAATCTCTGGGATACTATGAAAGCAGTGCTAAGAGGAAAATTCATTGCAGGGAGTGCATTTAATAAAAGACTGAAAAGTCAACAAATCAATGACCTCACATTACAGCTCAAAGCCCTAGAAAAAGAGGAACAGATCATCACCAAAAGTAGTAGAAGACAGGAAATAATCAAAATCAGAGCTGAAATCAATGAAATTGAAACAAAAGAAATAATTCAAAAAATTGACGAAACAAAAAGTTGGTTCTTTGAAAAAATAAACAAAATTGATAAACCCTTAGCTACGCTAACAAAAAGAAGGAGAGAGAAACTCCAAATTACTAAAATT